>DF242945.1:0-47711 GCA_000507305.1 Breviolum minutum Mf 1.05b.01 | reverse complement strand
GTTGCTGTTGCTGTTGCTGTTGCTGTTGTTGTTGTTGTTGTTAAGTTGGGAAACCACAGGTACGGCAATGTGGATGATATGTATAGTTTATATGATATATGTATATGTCTACATATGGTTTTTATTATTTATATGAATGATACATAGCTTTTGAATGTTTTTTGGATTTATTCCAGACATTGCGAGTGGTCAGTTGAGTGCTGTGTCGTGCTTTTCATTTTGAACTGAAGTGTTAGGAAGATGGTTTTTCAGACCTTACTTTGGACCAGGCATTCATATGATGATGCTGCTGTTTTCAAGTTGTTTCTATCTTTTGTTTGTGTTTTCCCTTTTTTTTATGGCTCTATAGATGGTACTTTGATCTGTTTCATTCTTCTGGTGTGTCTTTTCCTGATTTCACTGCTGATGCTGACCCCGTTAGTACCAACTCCAGGATCTTCAACACAAACCCAGCAACAATGGAATCCGTGAAGATTTCAGCTTGGGATCCCCCTAGTAGCCAACGTTAAAATATGTAAGAAATCCTTGCTGGTGACTGGCATCCTTGGTAGCAAGGGGGTAGATCCAACCCTTAGGCTGGCGAATTGCGTGGTGGAACAGGATTGCGCCTATTGGGAGGTTCGAGTGCACCTTGGCTTTTGGAGGATTCGGTTGCACTCAGCCGGTTAGTGGTGGAAGCCATCCCAAAATCAACCAAGAATCAATCAATCAATCGAAGTCAACGATCAACCAAAACCAACCAAAATCAAAAGACATATCAACCAAAAAAACAATAATCAACCCAACATCAACAAGAAATTTCATGTAACATTCAGGCATGTATCATCAACTCATTAAAATCAGATCATCTCCCAAAACCGTTTTCCTTTTTTTCGACAAACATGTCATTTTGAAGTCATCAAAAAAGAGAGGTTGGAACCTGGTACATCTTCCCGTGCTTTGTGTGGCGTAGCCTTGGAGTTAAATGGACAACGTGCCTTGGAAGCAACGGTGGTGGTGGGTGGTGGTAGGTTGGGAGAGAGTTGTTTCTATTGCAGGAGTTTTTTTGTTGAAGGGTATATGATTGAAAATAAACTTGAGATTTATCTATATTATATAACTTGAGATTTGTTCATATGATTTTATACTAGGTTGTGGTTGAACAAAGGTTTTGTAGTGTTTACTCCGATTCTTGCATTAGTGATCCAATGTTTGAGTTGTTCAATTGAAATTGATTGAAACCACCAGTTATTTATAAAAGTTGTTGTGAACGTATGTTTAGAAGAGCGGTTATGACACATGTTTCATACATGAGTGGTTGTCTCGAAATGAGGGAAACGTCCAATATCCACAACAGCAAGCAATTATGGTTTGGTTGGAAACCACTTAATTTTTGGCACGCAAGACCTTTGGAAAAAATCATGTAGAATTGACTACAGTAGGAATAAGTTGCAATAAGAATGAAATTGACAACATATTTTGATGCTGTGATATTACAGAGATTCCTTACATTGTGAATATTTAGATCGTCACTGTTCATTGGAATTCTTAGTGTTCAAGGCATCAATTGTGATTGAGGAAACTGTCCTGTGTTAGGAAAACTGATGAAAAACTACAAAAACACAAAGGGTCAATGGATTTACCTGTATTCCAAATGGTAGGGAATTTGATGTACTGCCTCATGGTTCCTGTACTAATCAATTAGCGTGAATTACCAGTATTTGATATTTGTGGTTGCTTTTTTGCTGATGTTTGTTTCTATTGTTGAGTCGCTTGAGTACTTTTTTCGGGGTTTAGCCATTCTTTCACTTGGGATGCAATGATCCCCTCCCAGTGACTGCCAGTGACCACCAACCGGATCATGGCATTTGTTAGTAAAGGATCCCAACCGAAACAGACTCTCTTTCCCAAGTTATAACTGGGTGGTCGTGGTTTCAAATAGGCAACTCAAATATGTTTTATGTTCACCCCGGAAATTTGGGGAAATGATCCAATTTGACGTTCATATTTTTCACAGGGGTTGGTTCAACCACCAACTAGATAACTCGGCAAAGTGAGACATTTGGTTAAACTGTTGGAGCCTGTGATGGAGAGGAGTTGGCGCCTCAAAGACTTACAATTTACAAACAAGTTTACTACCAACTATAACAAAATGTCTTGTCAGAAAAATCATCTGTACACCCCCCGATAAATTAACATGACAATAGTAGCTCAATAGTAAAAACAAAAAAACAAAAACAACAAGCAACCTTTTTGAAGATGTATTATCCTATTCACATTTTAGACATGCTGATTTTCCAGCTAGCCATCGGAGTTAAAACTGGAGGTTTGGATTCCAAGATTGGCGATGCGCAAACTTCATGGGTGACTGGGCGGAAAAAGAGGTGTTTTTTTCTTTGTGTGTTTTTTTGGATATTATACATTTATATTTATATATATAATATATATATATATATGGGTATATGCACATAGTACATAGTATGTACACATAGTCATGACATGGAATTTGTTTAGGACAACGGAAACATGGTCCACAAGTTTTCTTAGTACAGATTGATGAGCGTATCTGTATGAATTTTACAATAAGCAGTAGCTTACATTAGAGATATATAGGTTTGCGAACTATTTCAATTCCAGGAATTCCGCTATTCTGGAATGGTAGTACTTTTGACAGTGCAGACAATATGCAGAGAGATTGGGAGGAAGGAATCAATAGATATGCAGTTTTTGGCATCCTACCATGATAACAAAATCGGATAGAAAATAAACTGGGGCACCTCGCGTGTGTTGTGTTTTATCCTGATTTTAAGCTGTCATGGATGACATGGATGCTGAAGGTAAAAAATATCTCAACCAATAGATCTTATTGACAATCCTAGCAATCTTAATGATGTGTGCCATGTGAAATATCCTGTAGCGGGCTGTAAAAAATATTGGACCGTGAATGAAGACGCATTTCCTATTGAACATGGTGATGTCATGTTACATGTTGCCATGTGATTTTATCGGAAGGCAATTTTGATATACAATATGCGTACAGTACATATTTTTAGGTATTGGTGAGATGCGCTAGTTAATCCACGTTACTCAGAAATTGTTTTTTTCTTGCAGCCATTGTATTATAGCTTACTCGTCAAATGACATCCTGGGTTGAATCCAATATGTTTTTTTTATTGATAGATATTGATAGAACTGGACTAGGTGGTGGTTTCAGATGTGTTTTTGCCCGTACCTGAGGAGATGATCCCATTTGACCAATATTTTTCAGGTGGGTTGAGACCAACTGGTGAAGTATGTCTCACTCTTCCTTCAGCAATATCTATACACTTCCTGAAAGAACAACTCAAAAGCAACCATTCGCTATAAAGTGGCATCATGACCATTTGTGGTTCATCTCTTGCTGTTGTTTCAAAAATTTATACACCCCCAAAGTTTAACAGCTCGCCTCTGAACAACATGGATGGTTGGAAGAAGACTTTCCAACTTTGGGTTTCGGCAACTTTTCAGAGGCTAAAATTTATCTTAATAAGGTACCCCCAAATCATCCATTTTAATAAGGTTTTCCATTATTTTCACCATCCATTTTGGGGGCCCACCCCCTATTTTTTGGAAACATCCATATCTTTATGTTTCAGGCGCTTGGAGGAGACCTGCCTGGTGGTCCATTGCAGAAGGTGGGTCCGGAAAAAATGCTGGGTTACAGGAGTCCCCCAAAAAAATATTCCATAAAAGCCTATGTAATAATGGTATATTTATAGCTACATGTCGTAGAATATGATGTTAAATGTAGGTCAATATACTGTACATGGATCCTATGGGTACGGATATTCATCCAGAAGAGTATGGAACAACAAGACCAGTCATCACAATATAATTAACAACACCAACAACAGATTAATTACAAAGTTGATCTGAAAATTGTTTGTTTTGACAGTTTTTTTTGTTGGGGATTCGGGATGGTTACAGTGATTACACCTTTGGATTTTTCGTGGATGTTGAGGGTTGTTGTTGATTTTCAAGATGAGTTTTGGGAGGACGGCTGAATGTACAATAACAGTACTGCAACTTGGCCCGCTAAGGATGTCTTTTAAGTCAGTGGCCATGATCAATCAACATATTGGAATTACACTACATTGGTCATGGATGTGAATTGGACAAGACACCCTTGTCACATGATTTAAGATCAACTCTTGAACTTGAACCACCTTGAGTTTTCTTAGACATCTGAAGAACATGAATACATTTGCTGGCTGGATTTGCTTCTCTTTCTTTTTTGATGGGGAAAGATACGTTGACAGAAGCTTCTGACACGTTTCCCACAGTAGATGACTTCTTCCAAAAAGACAAACACGAATTGGTTCATGAGTTTCCTTTTGGGAAGTTCATATTTTCAGGGGCAAACCGTCAAACCCCAGGAGTGCTGCGGGGGTGTATTTGGTGTATTTGAAATAGTTTGCCTTGGCGGTTTGGGCGTCAGGATGATATCATTGGAGTTGCTTTTGGCCAAGGGAACATTCCAAATCTCAGGTGGATCGGGTGGGGTTGGCTGCATGGTCGGGTTGAACACTTCCGTGGATGGGTTGAAGCTTCAGAGCTTTTGGGATTTTGTTTTCACCTATGAAATTCGTATTGGGGAGTTGATATTTTTCACCACCATATTGGCTGGTATACATTTTTGGCGGGGAGAGTGGGGGATGCCTTTGATGGTTATACTGCCCAGGGTTAGCAAAAAAAACAACCTCCCACCTGTTTTTTTGTTTCGCGACTTTCAAAATGCAACATGGGAATTTTGGGGGGTGTTTTTCTTTCCAGCAGAAATTTACTCACCTGAAAACTAACATGGCAATGGAAAATCACCATGTTTAGTACGAGATACATCTTCAGACTGACAGTTTTCCATTGTCATGTTAGTTTTCCCGGGTTTATTGAACATTGTTCATATTGATGTGACCCTAAAAGCTGTCGCCCCCGCCATCACAAGCTCAAGATCAGGGATCCATTGACCACTGTTTCTGGAAGGGGGAGTATCACTTTTTATTTTACATAAATACGTACACGTATAGGTATAAATACATATTTATATTTAATTTATATATAATATGATTTCCGTTATGTATATATATATATACAGTATCTACTAACATCACACATTTGTCTCAATGAAAAGGAAGCCAAACAATTTCATTTGTTGGTTCTTTCAGATCCCCATTACCACCTTGGTGTGGTCAGGTTCTTTCGCAATGGCAAAGAACTTCCTGAAGCCGAAGTCCTTCGCATTCGAGGGGAGGTCACCAAGTAGTGAGGGTTTTTTGGTGGAGCCTCGAGGATTGAAAAACATGAGGTTGAAAGGTGTTTATCTTTTGTTTTTAAATGCATATAATCATATAAATATACTGTTATAAATGTATATATATATATATTATATATATTTTTGGATATAGGGTGATGTCTGTGCTTGTTGTTGTTGTTGTTGTAGTTGTTCCTTTAGACTCATCAATATCAAGAGGCAGGGGTTAGGTTCTATATCAAACGTGGCAATGAACTGTGTAAGAGAGACTTGATGTTTGTGATTATGATTGTTCTGTTTGGCTGTCTTGTTCGTTCAGTACATTTGCTTTACTGGATGCAGACCGTATCAGTGATGACAATGATGCAAGTTGGTTTTTGAGTTTTGATGAAGGGAATTACTGTATAAAAACAAAAAGCAACTTTTGAGAGGGCCAGCATTCATTCAGTGTACGAGATGATACCAGTGTACCAAAGAGGCGGATTGTGCTATGCATATTGTGCATGGCCGGCACCCCCACACGAGCTTGTTTTACAATAATTCGATTCTGGATATTGAAGTGTGGAGTTAGTTCGTTGTTCAATTTGTAATGTGTGCATGACATCATGACACGACATAGACAACGTAGATGGCATATAGTAGTAAAAAAGAAAGTAGCCAAGGCATCCATGTATGTTATATTCACCCCATATTTGTGTGATTTTTTTATGGTAAAGGCAGGATCCACTATACCAGTCCCATCGATCCGATCGCACGGACCTTGAGACGAAAAATCAACTCTGCAGGTGTTTCCTGCCGTGAGTGTATGTGATGGCGGGGTTGGAAAACCGTGGGAAGGACAAGGGTAGCAGCGGCTGGCCCAGCTGTGCTAGCAGTGATGAGATTGAAGCAACCTGGTTGATTCATTTCAAAAAGATAAATATTTGGCATTCTGCAATGCTGGTGGAAATGATTCAAATATTGGTTGTAGATATTCGGGATCTTTTTTGGATGATCTTTGTAAATTTCATCTGAGGTTTTTGCAGGTTCAACATCTCGGATCAATTCATGGTTCATATCTTCGGAATTTCTTAAGCATCAGAGGTTTTAAATGGCCCCGTGGAGAGCTGGATGATCCGATGGAACATACCATCATCCATTGAAAATTCCCAAGGATGTGGATGATTTGGATGTTGTTTTCTTCATTCCCAATTCAACATATCGGATGTTGTTGGTCCACTTTTTGAATGCAGAAAGACAGATGGGGAAAAAGTGATAACAATTTGGATGAAGAGAGAATAATCATAACTGGGTGGTGGTTTCAAATATTTTTTGTTTTCACCCCTACCTGGGGAAAGGATAGAAATTGACTAATATTTTTCAAATGGGTTGAAACCACCAACTAGATAATGATAGTGATAGTTGGGTCTTTTCATTTTGGATGTGGCAGCAAGTTGCTGAAAAAGCAAGATTATTTTGGAGATGCCGCTTACCAAGTCATACCAAGATTTGCCAACTCTTGTTCCGGTAGATATTTAAAAAAAATCAAGTTGCATATAAAAGAGAGATTCGTTTGAAACGGCCATATCTCGTGAACAAAATATGATAAACCCAAGCTTTGGGTGGGTATTCCCCATAAAAGGATGGCAGTTGAATTTGGAACCTAAAAAGTTGCCATAAATCCAGCGAGGAATTTGCATCTGAAACATACATTTTTTGGGTTGATGAGTGTTTTTGTGGCATGTAAACTAAAGAAAACAGGGTATTCAATATAAGATACACCTCGATACTTCATGAAACCATCCATTTTGATATAAGATGTATATAAGATGTATATACATATTTTGTTTCTCTATATAGCTGTATGCATAGATCTATTGGCTCTTATCTTCACTTTTTATGCACTTCGTTGGAGTGACGTTTTTTTCTCACACAAAAAGAGGTGCTGAGTTGCTTTTGGTCTTCGACACCCCTTCTTTTGCACAAGAACCACCAGGATGGTGTTTTCAGCCTCGGGGTACGGGAAAACGGCAGGTGGGGCATTGACAGACTCGTGTGATGAATTTGGAACTCTCGTCGAACAGTTCAGGGTGAAAGTTGGGATGATGTTGAGACAAATCAGACAAATCCAAAGATTTTCCTCCAGACAAAATTTCAGTTTCCAAATGTACAACTTCCAAAGTGTCTTGTTGTTGTTGGATGATGGTTACCTTGTTTCTGGTTACACACTGGAAGATTAACATAGAACCTACAAATCACCCATTTAGAAAGGAAACTGATCTTCCAAACCTCCATGATTATTTCCCATGTTAATCTTCCAGGGTGTAAGTTCCATCTCACGATGATACTCGACTTGACTCGACCGCCATACCGCAGGACGCCATACTGCCATCGTCCCGCCCCGGAAGATGCTGTGAGCGGGCAGAGATGCTATTGATCAACAGAAAGCTGAGCAAAGTTTCATAGCCAAATCATCCAATTCTCTACTTTACAGATAGTGTAATTCAGGTTTGGGAATGAATTGATATGTCACATTCTTAATTTGTTCAGATAGATGGACAAATGGATTGATTTCTTTCATAGAAGATGTAATCAAAGTAAGTGACATGAGATGCTTCATAGCACATCAATGTATGTGAAATATGCTGCGTTTTGGTGGAGTAATTTTGTAGGAACAAATGTAAAGGTCATGAATTTCACAAGATACATAAAGGATAATTGGCTTTGCCCCTGTGGGGCGAAGTTATCCATGTTGGGGTATGTACCATTGAGATGTTTGACGAAATCTGTTCTATACATTTGGTATTGAAGTTCAATGGTAGTTGATACAGGAAATCCTTCCTGAAGAAGTTCAAGTTTCGATAATTCATTTGCTAAGCCTACTGAAGCTTGTTGTTTTTTTTTGAATGTTTTTTTACTGGGATGAAAGAATACCAAGAGAAGTTTCACAAAGGAGCACCTTCCAACTTGCAATTTGTCTTGGTATTTGTTCGCAACTTCTTTGTGTGATCAATCCATGATTTACTGCAGTGATAAATTCGTGGGGTTGAACCCCCGGTAGTCCTCGTCTCAATGTCATGTTGTATGGTGCTCGAAAATGAAGAAAATAACATGTTGAAGCTGCCTTGTATGATTACTTTGTTCAAAGAAACAATGAGGATGAATATTAGTTGTTGCTTCGGATTCCTCCATTCCTATTGATGCTGTTGATGGTTCAGAAATCACATTCCCAACCACCTGTGATGTTTCCAAAACCATGTAAATAATTGGGAGTACTGTAAACTACCATATCAACTGGTGAGTTTGCCGGATTTCTGAACCATTAACAGTATATCAATGATAGATATGAAATCTCTTACTATAGCCTCATGGCTTGCTTAGTTTGTTCAGCGAAAAACGAGCAAACGAACACCTTCGGTCACTTCAGGATTGGTGCATTCGCAAGCTGAAAAGCAGGAAACGAACAGGAAGGCTAATAAATGATGCTTTGGAAGGAGGACTTTCCTTTTCAACTACGGGGACTTTTCGTTTTTTTATGTTGGTTTTAGGGAGTGTGGTTATATTGTATGTGATAAATGTCTCTGAGGTGTTTCTGAATGCTAGGTGAGGGCTTATCTACATCTTATCTACCAAAGGTGATATATAAGACTGGCATCTGGCATCCTCTGAAAATGACTTAAACAGTTTTTATGATGTTGACATTTACTTGAACGATTAACTACCATTCAGATTCCATTTAGAAAAGAAATACGCATCAAAGAAAAAAAACATTCAAACTTGTTGATCAAAGGAAGGGTTCATATCTATATCCCTGTTACCTTGTTTTCACTTTACACTGCCCCTCTTTTTGGGGATCAGAGTTTCATTTTCAGCATGTTTTTTTGTAACCGATATATATTGAATTGCATGTAACCCCTGCCATGCATCCCTTCTCCAACTATCAACCTGCGGCTTTATTTCGGTTCAAGTTCCGTAGAGTTGCTGCAGAAAATTGGAACGCCAAAAGAAAAAGCTCCCAAAAAACCTTTGGAATCCGATGACAGGATGGGAGATGATGGGAGATGGCTGGAGATGGGGATGGGGATGGGCAGATGACCTTAGATGAAAGATGTTTTTGTTTTAAGCAATCTTTTTTCAACGACATCGGTTGAGAAAGAAACATGTGAATATAGGGGGTTGGATGCTTTTTGGAAATCAGGGTAGAGAAAACCACCGTTTGGATGTTTCCAAACGCCTGTTTTGTAATGGGATATTTACCCCTATCAACTGGATCACTGGGAAGGGGGGACAACTTCAAGCGGCATACCCTTTCTACCATAAATCATGGACGTGGAAACTTCCCTCAATTTTGGCGCGGAAATTTCATGTTGGGGATACACCCATGGATTCCACTCTGAACCATGATTTTTTTCGGAGGAATGGGGATCAGGGGACCGTGGCTTCGTCGGATTTTTTGGGGAGAAAAAACACAAAACGGCATGTGTGTTTCCGAAAATGGTGGTACCCCCAAATCATCCAATTTAATAGGGTTATCCATTATAAACTCCATTTTGGGGTACCCCTATTTTTGGAAACATCCACTTGGCAAGGCATGAAACGCTCCACTCGTGCTATGCTGTTGTTGGGCGCTTTGACGGGCGCTCTCTACAGTCAGGCCGCACCGTCTTGGCTGTGAAAACCCAGCTGGGAGTGAGGGTAAACTGACTTCGCAGCTTGCAAGACCAACGAAAAAGGAAACAACAACAACAACAACAACAACAACAACAACAACAACAACAACGCCTGAAGATTTGGGGGAAGCTGTTCAAGCGCAAACTCCCATTACTTTGAGCTACCTTTGCTACTTGTTTTTTTTCAAAATGCTGAGATCCTGGCACTTTTAAAAATCGCTTTGGTCCCACTGTTTATCTACATGGTTTTGATTCATCTCAGTTGCTTTCATCAACTTCCAGTGGATTTGGGATGGGAAGAAGCTCTTGGGGTGACCAGAGAATGCTGATATGTCTATTTGAATATGTCCCACATATTTGGATACACATGTAACGTATATCATTTACTATGTATATATATATATATATCTATGTCCTGTCCATGTTTCTAGTGTTTTATCATCTAGAGGTTAGGGACTGTACCGTATACACATAATATTGCATTATTTCTCAAGATATACCCACCTATCACATGTCTAACAGTATCAATATGCATACGAATTAGAGACATCATATATACAAGATGTTCATGTTTACAACACTTCTTATCTATATCATTGGTATCAACATCCCAAAACATATCCATCAAAACCAAAACCTCCCTTGCCTTTCCCAAATTCTTATACACCCCCGAAATTTAAGATGGAACGCCAACAAAAATGATGGTTGAAAGATGATCCGTTCCTTTTGGGGCCCGTTAACTTGTCAGGGAACTAACCCGGGAACAGAAAACCCCTACAGCTGGGCAGGCCTTCCTGTCTGCTGCCAGCAGCCGCCGTGCGGTGCTCTCCGGAGGTTTGTTGGGCGCATGGAGTCCGGGAGCCTGAACAAAACGAGGAGAATTTCCATGGAACTTTCCGTGTCTGTTTTCACTTCAAGATATTTGTAACTTGCCCCCAAGAAAAAGAGATGTAGTAAACATGCTTAAAATGAGATTGCTTCAGATTTAGTGATCATCCAAGCAAGATGTTACGAATCATTTGCTCAGCTTCTATGTTTGAATTCTTTGTTTGAATTCATCCCCTTCCCATGTCTTTCATCTTATCCAACCACAACCCGCCTCCAAGCCAATCTGAACGCTGTTGAGGTGTGTCAGAGTCTGCCCATGCAGCAGATTTCTTGGGAATTCCCAGTATCCCAGGGCCTTTTGAGATGAACCCCAAAGATGCAGTGGTCATAGGCGCCACGTTTGTCCAATCACGGCTGGGTGGCTGAAAGATTTAAAGAGAACAGCTAGGAAAATACTGATGAGGGATGTCCAACAAAAGAATATTTCATGTGAGAAAGTAAGATAAAGTATCAACATTCGGTAGAGGAACAACAGACAAAAAAACAGCTGTTTAGAGCAAAAGGGTCCCTTTTTTCAACAGATGTTGCACAGACACGCAGGTGAACCGTCTCCCAAAAAGGTTGCGTCACAAAGAATTGCCAGGTGTATTTTTTTTTGTAGCCCGGATAGAATGATCTTGGAGGGTCATCATGCTGTCACGGATGTATTCATTCAGATCTGTTGAAACCGTGCCTCGATGGGAGGTGATGCGGGTGACGCCAAGATCAAGGAAGCCAGAAAAAAGGTACAACTGGTCTTGCGGTGGGATGGTGGCGTTTTGGTTGTTGATGGTTGTTTTTTGGTAGTTCAATTAGCTGATCAATCAACCTGCCATTCATGCAATCACAGTACCTCATGAGGGAAAATAAATCATTCTCCAACATCTCCACCCCCCCAAAAAATTCAACACTTGCCACATGTCGTTGCATTTGTCCAATTTTGGTAAGCCTTGGGGCTGCTTTCCACATCTTTCCACCACCAGGGTATCTTTTTGGGAAGGCACCCGACCCCACCAATGCCACCCCCACCACCCGCAGGAAATAGCCGTGGCAGCCAAGGGGGCGGTTGCATTGCCCTTCAAATTTTCCCAAACAAGAAACACAGAAAAACATGTTTTTAGGTCATGAATGATGACTGATGAACTGAACAATCAAGGGGCGATTTCCCATCAAAAAACTGATTCCCAACCATCTATGAGAAGGGATGGGAAGGGCTCCCTTTAACCGTTGTGACTGTCAGGTAGAAGACCTGCAAGCACAGGCAGAAGATGCCTTGGCCAAGTTGGAGAAGGATCCACAGGCAGTTCACAGCACCACAGCGGCGGTTTTCAGCTGCGGTGGAAATCCACCTGAAAACAGCTGGGTTTTTAATGATCAACCAACCCATGACCCACCAACCAAAGGCCGCTTAAAAAAAAAAGATGTTGAATTAATCGACTCTTTTGTGTTTTTTTTTGAAAGGAAAACACAGGAATTCATTAGGAATTAGTGACTCATTGAATGCCATGTGGATGAAACATATATGGATAGCTATGGATACATAGCTGACACTTTGGTTTAGATTCACTGAATTATCTTCATTTGTTTTTTTTTTCTCTGGTGGTAGGCCAAGAAAAGGATGCCTTTTTAGACACAAAAACACGTGTCATGAAATGGCCTCACAAAGATACCATCAAATTTTCTTAGTCGTGAACAGGCGGACCTCGCTTATATGATCACTGACTTTGGCATTGGCGAGCTGCGTTTGGTGCGCGAACCCACGTTTTGGGTGATGAATGATGACGATGATGAGGAGAGTGAAGCAGGTTTATGAAGAGGACACAATGTGATTTTTTAGTTAGGGGTGGTTTAAGACTCTGTCCGAGTTCATTTTTGCTACGGGGTAACTACTGTAATATCATATCACGTGCATTGAATTGATTGGTGTGACATGATTTGATTAATTGATTAGGCTACTCAACAGGATGATTTGAACACATGGAGGTCGAACAGTTCAGTTGTGGACTTCAGCTATGCTTATCTATATATATATCATATTATACCCGCATTCTCAGGGATTAGACACAAAAAAACCTACACCAATGAGCTTTTTGTTTTTAAACTATATATTGCTGACAGATGACTGAAGTCTTGCTGTTTTTATTTTTGTTTTTAAATAGGAGGTGTGGGTAGGACTCAGCCAACTTGCAGTTCATCCAACATTTAAGGCCACCAACGCCATCAATGACATCATGGATGACAAGACAGCAGCCGCCACCCAACGTTGGCAGCGTTTGATGATTCAGGTTCGGCGGAAAAAAACGGAGTTGGGATGATGTACCAAAAAAAACGGTGGAAAGACAACCCGGGCTGGTTCAAAATGATGGGTCGTCAGCATTGATGATGGGGACAACAAATAGGTAGTTTTTAAATGGTTGTTGTTGGGATACATCATCAGACATTAAAAAAATACAACCGCACTCCAGCAAACTAACATGGTGTTCAAAAAAGAACATCACTATGTTACCCTAAGAATCCAGACCCCTCCCGAAAATTCGTAGGATTGATGGTCAAATCATCCCATCCCCACAATAGGATTTATAGGGTTAATCCCTTTCTTAGGACATATTTGGATTCTTAGGGTTAGGAAAAATCCACCATTTGAACAACGATCTCGCCATGTTGGGTGACCCGTTTGTTTTTGGTGACCTCTAAAGACTTCAAGCCAGCAGAATTGCCAGGGATTTTTGCGTTTTTCGTCAATTTCCATACTTTTTACCGGAAGTAATTATATCAGTTCTACAAGTATTTTTCTTAGGAAACTACACAATATATAGTTACCACCAGGATTTCGTGATATACACCCCTGAAAACTAACGGCTGGATACCCAAAATGTTGGGCCTTGGAAAATGCATCTCCGGATTAAAATATGGCCATTTTGGGTATCTATGTTAGATTTTTTGGGGTAAACCATGGAAAATCCCCATCCTTCCACCTGGACAACATAGGAAAGTACCTTTTTTTTGGAGGCAACTGGATGGCTGTTTTTAGCGGTAAAGTAAATTTCTGGTGATATACTTTACATACATACTCTCCCACCATCTTTTCAAGGATGATCCCTTGATCCGAAAGGATGGGTACAGACCTTGGATCCACTGATTTCGGATCGCAAAAAAAACACCACTGTCGTTGGTGAAAACCTCCGATCAATTTTAGAGGTGATATTTCTGCGTGTGTGTTAAACGTGTTATTGTTTTCAGATGTTTGGTCAATCAAGAGAAGTCACACACTCTGAGTTAGTAAAAGTAGTTTTATTAAGTCATGTAATAAAAGAACTACTTTGAATATATTGAATGGGTCTTACACTCTCATTTTTTTCATGTCATCATTTCAAATCCCCATGACTTCCATGTTTTTGTTTTCTTTCCCAACTTCGGCAGGCAAAATATCAATGGGAGCTGGACATTCCGTTCCCAACCACCAAGTATGGACCACCCAGCAATGTGACGGGTAAAAATCTCCGAGTTCACGGGCCCAAATCGCAAAAATACAAAAACGCGGTGAAATTTGGAAATCTTCAAAGCAAAGCACAGTTGTTTATTTAATAGATGTTAGGTATTTTCATGTTCTATGTATATAATTGTATTCTGTATTTTGAGAAATATATAGGTATTATTATACAAACATGTGTGTGTACTTGTTTTTTTTCCAACTTATTTGTCTGGAGTTTCTAGATGTTTTCATCGTTTTGATAGAAATGGATGTGTGTTATGTGCCGCATGTTTTTCCAACATACCGCACCATTGGGGGGAATTGGTGGCAGCAGTCTCATAGTCTCATAGTTGGCTTCACTGTTGAAATGCGATGTGTCAAGGTGAGTGATCAACCGGAAAAAAAAAGATATATGATATATTTCCGTTTGTGGAAGTGCATAGAACAAACATCAAACATAATTCAGCATGTGTTCCTGTTGTGCCATTGAAGTTGATTGAACATACTGTACATCCCATCATTGTTTTTTTCCAACTAGACTGATCAGCTAGCTGGTGGTGTGGGTCACTGTTTTTTTTGGATTCCTAGGATCCTTTTATGAAAAGGATTGTTACTTAGGGGTAGCCCTAGAATCCCAAACCACCAACCTAAATCACCAGGAAAGTTCACACTTTGAACCCGAAGTCATGGAGGTGGATGGTCCAGATGATTTTCCGGATTTCAAGTGTACAAGATGGGACCCCCTAACTACGAACTACTATAAGTGGATTTATCCCTATACCTATTTACAATCATGGTTAAATAGGGTTTGCTGGGGCTACAACTACCTTCTAACTAGGGCGGTCCCTTCTTGTAGGTGATTTTTCAGGGTTTTTCCTTGAACCTGATTCCAAAAACAACATATGATATATGTACACCCCCCGAAAACTGAAAAACCAAAAATAAAACAAAAAAGTCCCCTGAAAGATGATTCATGTTGAAAATGGTGATGCCCTTGGGATGGTTAATAATCAACCTCTAATATACACCTGATATTTGGTTGGTATTTTTCTCATGAAATCCATGGGACTGGACGACTTTCACTCAGGCGTGGAGAGCAGCGACCTCGAGGAGACAAGCGTAACGATCGTGACTTGCCATGCAATTTTGAGATCCCCCACCCCCGGATTGGTGGAGAATGATTTGGAAATGTCAACTGTTGGAGTGTTTTTGTTAAACATAACAAGATGACATGAATGGTTGGATTTATTGGATTCTTGGATATGTTGTTTCAAAAACTGGTTGTTGTGAGGTGAACGTTCGTTGTTGTTGATTTGTTTCTTTTGGCCTGAAGTTTAGTGGAATTCTTTGGTGATCGCGAGAATGATGTGTGTTGTTTTCATGGTATTTGCTGGTGTTGTAATTGGTGACCTGTTTAATGATAGGGATACATGGACTGACTAAGGTATATACGACTGTGTACATACGTGCATCCAATACTCAGGTATGTATCACATGTATTTCAATTAATTGATTTCAAGGAGTGTATTGCTTTTACTACTGGAGAAACCTTGACTCCAATGTGACGAGCCCATTATTCAAACAGGTGTTTGCTCAGTAAGTTGTCAAAATTGGATGCTAAGAATGGCCCAGTTGAGCTGCATCAAACAAATATGTTTGTGTGTCTCAGTCTCAGGTGTCTATTTTAACCCAGGGGATATCGAAGGTGATGTTTAGGGAATTTGGGTTTTCGTTGTTAAAGAGAACGTGAAACCATCCTGAGTCTAACCTGCGACATGTTGAGATACAAGGTAATTACAACAAGTTCGGGATGTTCCCAGACTGTACCCCATACCTGACAGCAAAAAAAAAGATAAACAAGTAAATATTCGTAGACATCATCATCATCATCATCATCATCATCATCATGATGTCCATATGTTGTTTGCTCAAAAAAGCCTACATGTGTGTGAATATGTATCTATATATTAGTATATATTAATCCATATTATATATTAGTCTTCCTTCCAAACCTTCCGAACAACAAAGATCATCACAAAATCCTCCCTCCAGTTTCCAAACGGTTGAAAAATCCACGTTTTATTTTAACCACCCGAGTTTGGGCCCGCTCGAGGTATCAAGGTTTCATTGAAGCGATACATCGATGGATCCAAGGTGACGACTGGAACACAACCGGGAGGGAGGTAGGCGAATTCGAAAGGGTTAAACTAAGATTAGTTGTGCACGAAAAAAGTTTGTGTGAATATTACATATAATGCATTTGATTGCAGAGATTTGGTTTGCCATCTTGTTTCACTTGGACAAAAACATGGAAGGTTTTAAAAGATGTGCCATTGAAGTGGATGATTCTATAAATGTGCCATTCGCTTCACTAGTAATTTAAACAATAACATATTTTAGATCCTATTATCACAAGTTAGGCAAATGACGGTATACATCGCTGGATTGAAATTCCAAGTATTTTTTTTGTATAGTTCATGAATAATGACCTCAAATGAGGAACATTATTTTCTGTATAATTCAGGACCTGGGGAACTTTGTGACATGTCATGACTTGCCTCTCTCTCTAAATAAGTATATATGTATAAACGACTGCGTCTCTCAAACGGATGATTCACCATTCGCAAGGAGAAACTTGTTTTTTTCAGATTTGCCTTTCTGGTGATCTTGCAGGAGCTTCTCCAGTTCTTCTAGGTTGTGGGAATCCTTCCTGGAGGACATTCAACTTGGCAAAGCCATGATTTTCCACGAATACAGCTGTGGCAGGCGGCTGTACTAGGATCATTTTAACAAAGAAACGCTTGATGGGATGATGAAATTCAGACTGACTTTCTCTGAACAGAAAACGGTGGGGAATTTGGTTGTCCGACTTGCTCGACCTTTTTTTTTGGTTGTGAAAAGATCTCCCCGGACAAGAAACATCCCAACGAAGTTACACATCTTTAGATCTCTAGTTCTTTGATACAACGTCCTCTCCTTTGGCAGCAGATCTAATGGAAGATCGTGAGTGAAGCTTCATGTGGAGACGAAGCAACCAGCCGTCGCTGGTCACCCAAAAGTGGTAGTTCTACACATTGCTTGTTCAGCCTTTTGTTTTGTCAAGACAAAAACTCATCTTGTCCCATAGAGAAGCAAGTTGGCGTTCAATTCTCCATTGGACATTTATTATTTGGTTAAGCTTCATTGTACCAGCTCCAAACTTGCCCTTCTGCCAGGATATGATTTCCTGCGGTAACACTCTATAGCAGCCTTTCTGCGTAGCTTTGGCAACTTTGTTGGGGGCAAACGGTTGGAGTTTTGGGAGGAAATCCAGGCTTATCGAAGCAGATTTGGACCCGGATAGGAATGTCATTCACACATTTCACACCTAGGTTATGATGAGTGGAGCTCTGAGTTTTAAAACTGGAATTTGCCCATCCATTTACTAATTTACTAGTATGTTCATTTCTAGATTCCAGCCGTTAGTTTTGGGTAATACAAAATAGATCTACTGTTTCATAGAATTGCAATATAAGATGTGAAGCAAGGGGCTGCGACTATGGGAATACAAACTTGACTCATATGCAGTAGAAGATTCTATAAAAGTACTCAAGAAAGCAAATAATTAGTGTACTCTTGTGAACCGAAAAAGTGTTTGGTTTGGGATTATATTCTCATCATCATCATCATCATCACCGCTGTGCCAAAATGCTCCTTGAACCGAACCACCAAGGCCAAGGTCCCCAGCAGGTGGTTTTCGTCACCCAAAAGTCACCAAAAGCCACTCCCGCTGGAGAACCGAAATTTTCACAGCCGACAAGGGGAGGAAACACCCACCTGCCGGTCTTCGTCCCAAAAAAGAAATGATGCGGCAATGCGGGCAACAGTTGTTGAGACCCATTTTCCGGGGATTCCGGGAAGATGAAGATGATCTATTTGGGGAGGTAGCAGTCAACCATAAAGGTAGTCGAAAATGAACTTGAGCAGTGTGTGTGACTTGTGTTTCTCCGTGTCATCTCAATTGGAGAAGTTTGTCACCGAAAAACACTGGAAGTTTGTTGGAATGAGGTTTGGTTAGACGCGAAAAAAAAACATCACACCTCTTTGGTTCAGTTATGATGCCCGATGAGATTGTCATTTTACCTCCAGCAAATTCCGAGATGAACCAAACCCATGGGAGTTGTTTGTATCTTGAAGTTGAAGAAATCCCCGCTCCGAAAGGATTTCTTCGTACCCAACCCATTTATATGTTGTAATTTGGAGCTGGTTTGAAAAAAATAGGTTTGTCTCATGATTTGTGTAGAGAAGTTTTGTTTGGCATCTCGTTATGGTGTGTTTTAAGTTGGATCAAGTAGAGTCACAGATTTTGCCTCGCCCAAGCTCAATCAACAAGTCGTTAACCGTTGTCAAAACATGGTTAATGTGGTAGGGTTAAACTTATTTCTTTTGCAACGGTTCAAGTTGGTACACCCACAAAAACAATCACGTCTTTAAACGCCGTGTTGGGTTTTAGTTTTTTTGGGGGGGCCATTGAGTTTGGTTGACTCACTAGTCTTTGTATCCTGAAGTCATGGAGGAATGAATGTTAAATCCAATGAGATTCACAAACTGGCCAACATCCATTTTAGGGATTGAAGCATTCGCAAATGTAGGAAGTTGTTGTTGTTGTTGTTGTTGTTGTTGTTGTTGTTGTTGTTGTTGTTGTTGTTGTTGTTGTTGTTGTTGTTTTTAATGCACGTTCATAGTTTTCAATGAGAGACGTGTTTGTTAATCCCTTGAAGGTTTTAGAGGTATCACATGGTATCACCATGTATCAGTAAAACAAAACGTCCCTGATTCCGTGATGATGTTTTGTGGTCACTATGAACCGTAGGGGTTCTACTGTGGATGGGGAATTTGTTGTCAGCAATGCCGCGAAAACCTTGATCTCTGAAAATTTGTGTTTCGCTTTTCTGGTTCTCTTTTGCAGCAGGCACTGTTTTTGGAGGATGTCAAGATAAGATGTCATTCAATCCATTGCTTCAGTCACTTGGGAAAGTCACAGAACATTTTAATCAAGAACATCATAGAGCACCACAATCAGAATGGTGAATTGGTAAATTTCCAGGCAGGCTATCTATAGATTACCAAGTAGATTACCATTACATTCACAAGTTTATCAGCGAAAATTGTAATGCTGTCATTGCCACCTATTCAGATGACCGTAGACGGAAACTTGTTGGGCTGGGGCTTTTGGGGATGACTGTCCTGGGGAAAAAGCATTTCCCCTTAAGTGACCCGTTTGAGAAACGCATCTTCGAAGTTTCTTAGATCATTAAAAAAGATCAATTGCAATCAGAAGTTTTTGAATGTTCAGGTCAGAGAAGAATTTGGAAAATGATTCAAGGACCAGACGGTAAAATCAAGACCAAAATGGCAAAGGAAACTCGTTATCGGCACACATTTGCGTTCCTATCCTACCATCCCAGAAAGAAGCATATCGCATATATCAATGTGTGTGTATATATTTATATAGATAGAGATTGTAATGAGATTGTAGCACACAACACACAATTGTTGCATTGGAAATTCTGAAGTTTCATCCTGAATCCTGACGCTTCTGGGGGCGCTTCTTGCGCCACTTTTTTGTGCGCAAGACATGGCGGCGGCAGTGGTACCTTTGCCGACGTTGCCTCCGAAAGAATCCTATGGAGAACGCTTCACCATGATCCGGATCACCGTGCAGGTGACGTATACCCCCCCGAAAACTAACATGGAACCTGAAAATGATGGTTTCGAATAGGAATCTCCTCTTCCAGGGGTTCATTTTTAGGTTCCATGTTAGTTTTCCGGGGTGTACGGAGCTTTTTTTTCAGTGAAAGATATAAAAAAAACGGTGATAGAAAATTTGATCTCGGTCGTATTTTTTCGGTGGGAAAGATGAAGCAAAAAAAATGCTTATGAGGAGATCCAGGTGTTGGCATCATATGTATCGAAAATGATATATATGTTGTTATTTATTAAATTGATATATATATATATACATACATACATATGTTGCAGTCGTTCCAAACAACCAAGCAAAAAGACTCAATGGGAAACCCATCTCAAACGATCAAGTTCCTGGTATATGCCTGTCATATAATACGTCACACTATATCACTCGAGCAACATGCAAAGTTCAAAGTCTCTTTGGGCACTTGGCTCGCTGGAATTTGGAATCCATGCCTTGTTGAAAAGAATGGAACACTTGGAACACCAAAGAAGGTATTTTCCTAGTAAACTAACATCGGCATGAAACAATTCCCCATCTTTCCTGGCAAAATATTTCATCAAAGATACATCAAATCATATCGAAAAATCGATGTATGTTCCAGGGCCAGCTATGTGAGTTTTACCGGGAACTTCCTGTATCTCAACAAATGGAACCGCCACTTTTGTCACAACACGCCAGGGATGCCGAAACTTTCCCGGACGATCCTTACGCTCCTCCGCCCGGAAGTCCATCTCCGTGAAGGACGGGAGAGTTCCACGGGTGAAACGTCGGACCAACCTCTACCAGTTGAAACGAGTCAACAAACTGAAATTCATGGAAGTTATATGTTTAAGAGAAATGATGAAATTACAGCATGTTTTCTTTTACAAAAAAATAAGGTATATGCATAGATCATACATGCAGATGTGTTTTGTTTGTTCGAAATAATGTTTGTCATCTCAAGTAGAAAGGGTAGAGTTTATTCATATATCCTATACTCAACCTTGAAACTGCCGGAAGTGGTTGCTCTTTTGGAAGCAGCACAAGTTCTGGGTTGCGGCGAAAGCCGTTTTCGTTGAAAAAGATCAATCTCCAACCCAATCACCCAATCTGTTTTTTAGTTTTCCCAAATTTCCTCACAGAACACAAGCAAACTCAACACAACTCAATCCCAAATTCTCCACGTATGTTCTATTTTCCTACATTTGTTGCTTAAAATTTATGGTAAATATCGGCAAATGTTCCCGGAGCATATGGGAAGTGTGAATTCTTCAGCACAACAACCGAACCCCCACAACCCGTGGATCCCCATGAGGCGATGGAACTTCCACCGAACAATCCGGAAGGCGATGCTTCACTTCCTATCCCTGCATCTTTTGAGTTTCAGAATGGACAACTGGAGGAGATTTTTTTCACAACAGATGTTTCTGTTGGCGTTGGGGATGATGACGATGATGGATTCCGGGAGAATATGATGGATGGATGATGGATGAGGATGGTTTTTGCGAAGGAGTGGGCATTGAAGCGAGATTGATACTGATTGATACTTCTTGATTAAGTAGTATAGCAATTTTGGTTGAAGCAACGTTTGAAATTCTTCAACATCGCTTCGTCAACATCGCACAGGATGATTCGGTGGAATTTGATCCACCACGATTCTTTCAGACAGACTTGGAGACACATCGGTTGCTCGGACAGTCCGTGGAACGACGGGTAAACAGAACCATGGACCGGTCAGTCAGTCCCTCAAAAACAGCATGTAATCATTGACAAATATGATCGGCCGCTTACCATATGTTGGGTCCATGATATTCAATATTATTCAATAACAGCAAGAAAAATGCAAGGTGAGCACATTGTTGTTTTACATCAAGACCACAAGGACGGTAAGTAAATTCATAGGAAATCTAAGGGTACCCCCAATGTGGAACCCCCCAGCAAATAAGGTCTTTTTGTTGGGATTATTTTCACCACCCTTGTCCCGTATTTTTTTCGGGCGTTATTCGGAACCAACTCGGCGGTGAAACATGCCCCCAAGCAGCCCCAAAAAGGTGCTTCCTTGATGAGCTTTGCAAGTCCCAGTGTTTGTGAATTGAATCACAGTTTTAGGTGGAGTCACCAGCAGCAAAAAGCAGCAGCAAGAACAACGACAAGAACAACGACAACAACAACAACAACAACAACAACAACAACAACAACAACAACCCAAAAAACACCACAACAGTCACAACTCCATGTTTTGAAAAAAAAACATGTCAAATTTATATCCTTTTCCATTTTCCCACCAAACAATTCCAGCTTGCTTAGGGCATGGATGTTAGATCTACGAGTTTGCGATCACTTCGGCGTAGAAGTGGCATATGCCAAGATTGGACTTGAAGAGCTTGCAGGTGGCCTCTGGAAAACCGTTAAAGCGCCGATACCTTCTGGTAAACTTTCTGGAAACATACTGTTGATGGAAGAAATCCGGCTAACCAGTTGATACGTAGTTTATCCCATTATTTACAGGGTCTTATACGTCCCAGGTGGGTTGTTTAGGATTTCTTCCATCAACAGCACCATGGGTTTTTGAATGGAAATTTGTTTGTTCAGTGTTGCGTAAACCATGGTGTTTTTGTGATATATGCATGGTGTACGTGTGTGTGTGTGAATATGTACATACGCATGGATGTTTATACGGGCTCTAAACATCAGTTCTTATATTGATAGACTTCTATGTTTATTCCAAGGATGTGGTGGTGCTGATCAGTTTTTTGTTTTTTACAAGTCGTTTTTAGAAGTCCAGAGCCGAACTTGTTCCGCTCATCCTGACAAGGATGCTGAACGCTTGTCATGGTTTTTCTATATATAGATATATATATATATATAAATATTATATATATGTCAGTGACGATGTTGAAGATGATGATTGATATTGATGATGATGATGATGATGATGATGATGATGATGATGATGATGATGATTATTTTTATGATGCTGATGGTGATGATGATGATGGTGAGGAGGAGGAGGAGAAGGAGGAGTCCTCTTTACAAAACATGTACTTGGGTCCAATCATGACAGCACTTTGTGCAGAACAATTTGGTATCATGGAATTGCATATCTGAACACGCATGTCGACATGTGCGTTCATGTATTTTATGTCTATCCATTTCTTAAAGACCTAAGACCTCCCAATATATGATTAGTTGCCATTCCACATTCCTTCACAGATCACTTGGAACCACACTCGAAACGGAGGCAAAGCGACGTGGTGTCTCTTGCTGCAAAATCCTTATGATCACAATCCCCTTTATGCAGCTCGGCCAAAAGACTGCAGAGAAACCAGAAATCAGAGCAGCAACCAAATTTACTGACATTTGCGGGCTGAAGTATGCCTTTGTGTGGAAACCGAAAAAAAACCCTGACATCAGGTACGTCAGGTAAAAAATTTCAATCAGAATCATTCCCAATAATTGCAACTGCCACAAAGAGGTAAACATGGGAGATTGGTTTGAGTTGGTGAAACGTGTTTTTTTTCATCCAGATGGTATGGACGGATGGACTTGGAGTTCAAATTTGTTGTTATGGTAGCACATTTTTGTGCTTTGGAACATCACAGTAGTTCGAGTTTTGCTTCAATGATTTTTGTCTTGATCAGACGTGTTGTGCCTGGTGCATGTAGAAGTGGATCAAAGGTGGCAACAGATTTGTTGCTAAGTGGCCGTTGCCCCTCGGTTTTTCGGACCCCTCGTAATGTCGAAAGCTGCCAAGTCTGCTTTGCGCAGTGCCGACCTGAAGCACGTGAAGTCGCGGGCAGCAGCTTTCCAGCGAGATCATCCTTCACTTGATCCAGCCACGCTTCACTGGGGAGAACGACTTTGCAACCAAGAGGCGAGGGATGCATATACTATGGCAACCCTCACGGGTGACGTCATTACCCTGGTGCGAGAGGCTGGCGCCAGGCCATGCCTGAGGTGTGGCCAGTTCACCAGTGCCTGGTGCGAAGGCTGTGCACTACCAAGTCCAGCCGCGATTTGCACGGAGTGTGATCGTTCACACCTTCTGTGCTTTTCCTGTGCAAGTGAAGGAAAAATCTGGTCTGAAATCCGTCGTCAACCTGACCCTGAGAAGTTTGAGATTTCAGGGTATCAAGACGACAGTGGGGTCTTTCACCCTCTTGATCCTCCCTTGGAACTGCCAGCTGCTGAAGTTCCTCGTCGTGATGGGGTGTTTGACATCGCCTACATCTCGGATCGCATTGCAGAGTATGAAGAGCAGTTGAAGAAGTCCTCTGGTGCCAAGCCNCGAAGCAGTCCACTGGTGCCAAGTCTAGCTCTGGCTGAAGATCCAAGTGGCTATGAGAAGTGGTCGCAACAATTGGCCCTTCGCAATTTTGAGTTTGGCGAGCCTGTGACCAATTCAGGTGGCCCCCACGCTCAGATGTTTTCGTCCATGGCAAAAAGGCAGCAGTCTCCACAGCCTCTGGGACTTGACACGTCAGTGTTGTTAAAAATTTTTCTTTTGTGGTTTTCCGGGGCAATTTGGTGGGTTTCGTGGGGTCATTTGTCACACATGTCTTGACTTGTTTTCCCAGGCCGGGCTCATCGCCCTACTAAGTATCAGATTTCATGCCCATGTTTTTCAGTTGCATTATCTTCCTTTCTGTCATGTCCACTGTGCAGTGCATTCCATGACATGTGGTGTCATACCTCAGCCGCATCCATGTTCGAAGCATCAGTGGGTAGAGGTGCCCTGTGGGCGGCACTCTCTCGCACAGGAACCTCGCAACATGCACCGTTGCTTCTTTCCCTCGATGTTAGGGGGCCGAATGATCTAGCTGCCAAAGCGTCTTTGGCACTGGAAGGTGGTATGTCACAGTCTGAACTGGAAGCCATTCTTGCGTCAACCACCCCAGTCAAACCACAGGCGGTTGAAGGTCGCAAAGACCACCCTACATGGTTTGCCACGTCCAGCAAAGCGTCACTGACGTTGGCTCTTGCAGCTGCCCAGCCAAACCAACGCAGACAGTCGTTGGAGGCCCTGGATTCTGATATGCTGGCGAAGTCCACCAAGCCGGCCTTTGATTCACGGTTGAGAACATTTTTGGCAATCTGCAGTGCATGGGAGATACAGGCTTTCCCGTTAACACCTGAATGCATCAGGTGCGTTGGGGCCTCGTTGAAGGCTGGGGGTTACAAGTCTGCAGCCCTATATTTCCAAACTGCAGTGAGTCATCAGCTCCGCACTCAAGGCATCCCTACATCACACTTTATGCGATCTATGATTCGTGATGTGGTCCGGTCAGTGAAGCGTGGACTTGGCCCCAGTCAACTCAAGGCTGGTTTTGACATGGCAGCCCTGGCCCGAGTAATTGACTGTCGAGATGATTCTCCTTTTGACATGGGGAGAGTCCCTCACATGGCTGATCTCATGGTGATCTGTGGCTGGTTCATGCTTCGCGAGATCGAAATCTCTTTTGCTCGAGATTCTCATCTTTCATTAACAGGCATGGAGGTTACTTTGATGGTCCCGGTGCACAAGACGAACACACATGGTGCCTTGACAGTGCGAACCCTTCGATGTGCATGTGGCATCCGTGAAGAGTTGCTTTGCCCTTGGCATGCTGCTGAGCGGCATGTGATCAGGCTTTCACAACACCCAGAGCGCCGACAGCTTCGGTATTTCCCACTTTTTCCCAACACGAACGGTGAGGCAGTGACCAAATATCTCTTTGTGAAGTGCTTGAGGCAGACACTTCAACAAGCTGGTGTGGACACCGTAGCGCGTCAGGACTCTGGGCGTGAACTGGAGTTGTACGGCGGGCATAGCCTGCGGGTAGCAGGTGCCCAGTTCTTAGCTGCGGCGGGGGTGCAGACCTCGCTGATTCAACTCCTTGGAAGATGGTCATCCATGGCTATCGACCGGTACGTTCAAACTGCTCCCCTCAGTGTGGTCCCACAACTGCCGACCGAAGTTTTGCGGAGCAAGCAAGATGCAACGGAAGAGAACAGGATGGCTTCTCCTTCCACCCCAGCATTGGCATCCATTCCTCCGACTCCGAAGGTGGCACCATATCCCCATCATCGAGATTCAGTTCACCATGTCCGCATGATATCGGACCCTGCTGAAGGACAGGACAGTTCTTTTGAGTCACCCGCAGTGGGCCGGCGTGATGAGGCACAACTGGCAGCACATTCAGCAGAGTTAGCTTCTCTCCGTCGAGAGATCACAACGTTGGCGAAGGCGGTCCAGCCTCCCGACGAAGTTAGAGTCCTGAGGCCAAGGAGCTCTGTTGTTCACCGCAGTTTGGTGGACGAAATTCAAAACCCACCAGCCCAGTGGCGGACTCGGTGCGGATGGAGATACGGCTTGGCTCGTTTCTTCCGGGTCAGCGTGATGGCTGACACACAACGTTTTTGTAGAAAATGTTTTGATTTGCAGGGCACTGATGATGAGCCTCCTTCGGACGATAGCGGGGAAGACAGTTCCTCGT
This sequence comes from Breviolum minutum Mf 1.05b.01, assembly GCA_000507305.1. Lineage (NCBI taxonomy): Eukaryota > Dinophyceae > Suessiales > Symbiodiniaceae > Breviolum > Breviolum minutum. The sequence goes on along the minus strand of DF242945.1, from coordinate 21,268 downwards.
CTTCGTCTAGTGCATCCAGCTCCACACCATCATCCTGATTTTTCGAGGAGTCCAAAAAGGTGTTTTCTTCAGTCTCTCACTGGGCCTTGGTAGGTGATCTTTGTGAAGTCTTCACTCCTTTGCATGTCATGTGTGTTGTTGTTTCCTTTTTGGCATGTCATGTGTGAGACGTTGCTGGTCGCAGTTGTGACGTGCGTTGAAGTGGTGATTGTTGTTCTCCCCCCCCCTTTAAATTTTTCTTTTCGCTTTTCCGGGGAGCAGATTCTACCTCGTGACACCGACTGCAGTGTTGGGCACAACTTTTTCGCCAACATGCGAACTCACGAGTCGTTGGAATCTCTTGCCGATGAAGCCGGCGCTGGACCAGACTTGCGGCGCTACATCACTGCACGTGGGGTCAAGACCGTACCCACACTTGCATTGGCTGCTCGTAATGAGGATGAGCTTCATCGCTTTTTCTTAGACCCGTTGTTTGCAGGCTTCGATGATGGTACTCAGACGTTCAAAGTGGAAGCCCATGAACAGCCGATAGCCAAAGCAATCTTGACACACATGTGGTCAATGGCCCAATCATCATGGACACGATCAGTGGCGGCAGCTGCACCTCCACCTCCAACTCATGGCACGGAGACTGCGACCGGCACCACACACACTGCTGCGAGCACCAGTGAACCTAAGGTGCCGAAGATTTTGCCATCAGGAGTGTGGAGCCACCTCGTGAAGCAGTACCAACAGGTGCAACTTGGGGGCGAAGACAGGGTTTTTCCAGTCCAAGAACTCATAGGTGCAGAAGCGATCCTTGCTCGCATGCACCATGAAAAAGTGGTCTCAAACCACTTCACACCAGTGCAGCTAGGAGAGATTCTCCAACGTCGCAGTTTCAATGCTGCAGGAGAGGTGAATCCTCTCCAGAAATCTCCTAAGAAAGCCACCACCCTCACAATGGATGACGACCATCAATTAGTCCAGACCGAAGATCCGGTATGGAATCCCAGATCCATGCTGGCAGTGTTGGATGGCATCACGTCTGTGAAGTGGGCGATGATCCTTGTCCGCTGGGGCGACGAGAAGGACGTGTGCACCTTTTGTGACTTCATGACCCAGAAAGCCCGCAGTCGACCTCAGAAGTGTGAACAATTTGTTTCATACTGGCTAGCCTGTGGGTGGCAGTTGGCTATGTCGATGAGGAGTGGCACCACGTTCAAAGAAGCCACCTCGGCTATCATGCGTGACCTTGACCGCTTCAATGAGCACATGGCCAAAGACATCCCCGTGGATCGCAAGAAGCCTCCTGTTCAAGATGTTCTGCCTCTTGGCAAGGGCAAGAATTCCAAAGGCCTGCGGGACAAGGGTAAGGGACACCCCTTCCCTACTCGTGATCGTTGGCAACCCTACCCTACTCGGGACAAATGGAACCAACCGGGCAGCTGGAACCAAAGCTCCTCCTACAACCAGACACCATGGTGGCAGAGACAGTCCAATCAACAGCATACTCAAGTGCAAGATGGCAGCGCTTGGGACAAAGCTGGCAAATAGGGACAGCACGGGGCCACGGGTTATGACTCCAAACCTGTGGCACCCGACCAAGCGGTGACATTGGAGTCACCCAAACGTTCTGTACACATTTCACCCAATCTTCATCTTCGAGGTGATCAGCTCATCGTGTTGTCCTTCTTTGATGGCATTGGCACTGGTATCCTGGCTATTCAGGAGTTGGTTGGGGCACCTCGGTTGGCTCTCTCTTGGGAAATTGACCCAGCGGCTGCTCGCGTGGTGGAACATCGGTTACCATTTGTGAAGAACCGTGGTGACTTCCTAGCAGACTCTCCGGCAGCAATCAAACATATGGTGGAAAGACATGACCCACATCAACAGTGCATTGTTGTTTACCTTGCGGCTCCTCCTTGTCCTGATTTCTCATCCATCAATGAGTCTGCCAAGAGTTTCAACGGAAAGGAAGGCATGAAGTTTGACCAGTACATCAATTTTGTCCATGAGGTAGAACAGGAACTCAAAGACTGGCACTCAGTCCATCTGTGTGAGAACGTGGTCATGCAGACTCAAGCTGAAATCGACTACGTGTCCAAAGGGTTAGGTGCATCGCCTATCCTTATCGATGCGTCTGACCTGGGCATCATTTCACGGCCACGGCTTTGGTGGTCACGTCACAAGTGGTCCAGTAATGATGCTCACCCTTTATCCGGGAAACCCTTGAGGTGGGGGTCTGCCTATAAGTTGCCCAGGCTCTATATGGACTGTCCTTTGGTTGAAGCCGGTGATCTCGACCTTGATGGCTACAACCTGTCAGGCACAGTCTCTCGACATGAGAAGAGATTGCCATGCCTCACTACTCCGGCACCCACTGCTGAGGGTAGACCACCTCCAAAGAAACTTCGGGGCAAGATGTCACCCGAAGTCCGAGCTCGATGGCTGGAAGACAACCGTCGTTTTGCTCCTTGGAATTACGAGGAACACGCAATGCTTGAGAAGGACGGCTCTCTGACCATTCCTTGGGCCGACCACAAAGACCAGCTACAGGGCTTTGAGAAAGGATACACCCAAGTTGTTGGGGTCAGTGATCATGATAGACACCGGCTCCTTGGCAACGCCTGGCACCTTCAGGTGGTGAAATTTGTGCTCATGTTGCTTCTTCAGTGCAGCCGTGGTGCAGCAGCGCAACTAGGAGGTGTTCCTCCCTCAGTGCATGAGACAGCTCTTCAGTTCGTGTGCAGGATGTCCATGCACGAACCACCTGACCTTGGTACCGTCCCACCATTTGCTGTGTCATCTCCTCACAGGATGGCCGATGATTTGTGGGATCATTGGCAACTCAGTCGTGACTGTTGCCATCCAGTTCTAGCCTCTCCATCCATCGAACCAGGTGCATTTCGTGCTTTAGACCATTGCCTTCAGAGGTTTTCAGATGTAGCTCGCCTCCGTCAAGAAGTGGTTGCAGAGGTGCACAACATGGTGGATGAGTGGCAAGACACCACATCTCAATGGATCAGGGGGTGTGCTTCCCACGTCCAGGAGGTGTACAATCAACCCGGGAGGCCTTGCGTTACTCAGGTTCCGGTGTTCCTTCAACTCCTTCGAGACTCAGGCTTTCCTAGCATGCCCGATGTGGAAGAGGACATGCAATATGGTTTCGCTCTCACTGGAGTTCAACACGCTGGACCAGGTTGGCCCGTGAGGCAAGATGAACGCTACTCTCATCCTATATCAGATGAGCAGTTTCGTCAGCTGAATCGTGCATATGTGAAGTCGAAACTGAAGAAAGCTTATGTGGATCCTCACTGGCAGACTATGCTCCAAGAGGTTTTGGAAGAGCGTTCTCGTGGACGCATGGTTGGTCCTTTTTCTGCACCAGAAGACTGGCCAGTCCGGACAGTCAGTGTACATGGTCTACCTCTCCTTGCTGCACCCTCTCATCATGTCTATGCATCGGTCTCCTTTGCAGTCGAACAACATGACAAAGTACGACGATGTGAAGATTTTCGTTGTTCCTGGCATAACGCTTGCATGGTGGCCCATGATGCTCCTATCCATCACGGAGTGGATTACTATGTCCAACTTTGCAGGTGGCACTTTCAACAAGGCAAAGATCCACGAGTGTGGGTCCATGACTTAGATGCGGCCTACCGGCAACTACCGGTCCGCGAGGTCGAGAAAGCCTACATGATCCTTCAAACTCCACAAGGCCCTAGCCTTTGGAGGCACAACGCTTTGTGCTTCGGAGCGTCTGGATCGGTTTGGTGTTTCAACCGATTCGCCGACCTTCTTCAGTTTTTAGCGAGGCGACTCCTTTGGTGCCCGGTGCACCACTATGTGGACGACTTCGCCTCCGTCGAGGACGTAAGTCTAGCTGCTTCGGGGTTCTACAGCTTTGCTGACCTCTTTGGCAGTTTGGGTCTTCAGATGAAGCCGAAGAAGGCCCTATACCCTTCTTCATCACAGAAGCTCTTGGGAGTTATCATAGAGGTAAATGATACCGATGTGGTGGTTCGACCGTGTCCTCAGAGGGTGGCACGGTTGTCGGAACAGCTTGCTCAAATTTTGGACACGCAGGTTCTGACACCTACTACGGCCCAGAAGCTCGCTGGCAAGCTGGTTTTTCTCCAATCTACTTGTTTTGGGCAGGTCGGCAGGTCTCTTTTGCTACCTGTCTATGCCAGAGCACATACAGACTACAAAGAAGATGAAGCAGTTGGTTTGAATGGACCATTGATGGCCTCTTTGCGGTCCTTGAGACATCTTTTACACCAGCTACCACCCAGAGTCATTCCGCTGTCAGGTTCTTTCGACAGCACATCCCTTTACACAGATGCATTTTTCCAGCTGGGTGACCGGGTCTTTCACCCTTTTGATGCTGAAGTACCCCGCACTTGGCAACCTTCACAAGTACAGTGGTCTCAGAATGGATGGGGCTTTGTGATGCGCCTCCCCAACCAGACTTTTTGTGCACACGGGGTCATTCCACCCTCTGTGCTGGCACCTTTTGGACGTCGTAGAGCTTTCATCTACGTTTTGGAGCTGATGGCACCCATTATCGCTTTGACTGCACTTCACAGCCACTACAACAAGTTCGTGGTGCTGTGGATTGACAACAGAGCTGGCCTGTCAGCATTGGCCAAAGGGTACGGACGCGACCCAGCTGTCAATAACCTTCTGACTTTTGCGTGGACATTCTTTGCTCGTATTGGCATTTTCCTTCACTGCGAGTGGGTGGCATCCCGTCACAACCTAGCAGACGGTATCAGCCGCCATGAGCTCAAAGAGACCAAGGAAGGGGGCTGGACTCTCCTACAGGTTCCGATGAAGGTGCTGCATGGCATTCTCCAAAAGTGTGCTGATGATACTGACTATGCAGCTACCACAGCAGTTGACGAAGCACTCCAATGGTCTACGTCTTTGGTTTTGGCTGATCTCGTGCAAGTGGGGCTGTCAGAGCTCGAGATGGGTCAGAAATGAACTCTGCTTGTTGGCTCTGCCCTTTGGTGTTTTGACGCACCCATCCTTCTGGTGGAAAAGATCGTGAGCTTCGCAGGCAGAGCTTTCCTGACTTGCACTGAGCCAGCCAATAACGTAGAACGTTGTGTGATGTTATGGTAGCACATTTTTGTGCTTTGGAACATCACAGTAGTTCGAGTTTTGCTTCAATGATTTTTGTCTTGATCAGACGTGTTGTGCCTGGTGCATGTAGAAGTGGATCAAAGGTGGCAACAGATTTGTTGCTACCCTCCACACCGCACCCTAATCCAAATCCAGATTTGACACCATCAGAAATGAGACACTCAGCAGAGCCATGGTGGGGTCAGAAATGAACTCTGCTTGTTGGCTCTGCCCTTTGGTGTTTTGACGCACCCATCCTTCTGGTGGAAAAGATCGTGAGCTTCGCAGGCAGAGCTTTCCTGACTTGCACTGAGCCAGCCATAACGTAGAACGTTGTGTGATGTTGTTTTGTTGGTGACTTTCTTCGGTGCGAACATGAATCGTTGTTATCTCCAGTTGAATCATTTGGTACCAAGCAACATGTTGCATTTCCGGTATGGGATTGGTGGTAAAGCCTGGCATATAGTATTCTCATCCACGGATTTTGTGTAGCCACCAATTCAATGCATTGAACAAATCCTATGTGGGGAAAGATTTTGTAAATTGAATCACCAACCATATGAGTTAGTGGTTATATCATTATCATGGTGATTCTAAGCCTTGGTAGTTACCAACCATAATTCCAACAAAAAAAACACATGTTCCAAGGAGTCCTTTCAACCACTGAGCCATGCTACTGGAGTATGCATTGCATAGGTTTGGGCATATCCTTTTAAGGCAATCCAGAACCACCATCCTCCATTCTCCAAATTTTTTACACCATTAGATCTGTCGATATGAAACCCCCAACCAGAATCCAGGTGAAGTTTCAAATAGTTCCAACCTGATACGGAGTTTCCAACTTGAATTAGTGACCGCAGTGATTTCTTGCTGGGCAAATTATAGCCACTGACTCCGGTTAAGGAATCATATTTGCCCACATTGATGGCTTCCATATCCTTGAAATGACTTCTTTTTTAGGTTGGCAACGTTGATGATCAAAATTGTTGACGAATTTTGGTGAACACTTCGATTGGAATTGCATTCCTTTTGAAAAAACGAGACACCCCGCAAAACATGTCTTTGTTTTTTGCGTTTCAATTCTAACTTAGGATATCAAGACCCAATTTTTGTTTGTTCGAAATTCTTCCTGGCCCTGGAACCTATGAAATTTCTTTGTCTTTGTTAGTTAGGTGGTCGAAGCAAATTCATCCTCCATGTAGAATTTCTTGCCAATCCATATAACTGCTGCCAGGTTTCTTCGGTATGTTTGTGGACATCTCTGTTTTTGGTACACTGCCCTGGAAATTTAACTATGGCTGCCCAAATTTTCCGGAGGGGAACAACTGGACTTTCAAGCATATACGTATATATATATATATATCATGTACTCCTGATTGAAATCTGAATTCATTTTGGGTATCTATAACTTGAAATCGCAGCAGGTTTCCGCCATCAAAAACCCACCCCTTCACCAAACCTCCAACCTTCATGGCATTCCTTCTGACACGAAAACCCCTAAGGCAGCAGATGTTTCACATGCCCAAAGAGGCGGTGTGGGAAAACATGGCGGCCTTGTGGATTTCGAAGTTGCAAAACAGAAATTTTCAAAGAGCAGGTTTCAAGCACTAGTTTTTTGTTTTAGCAGTGTAGGTCGTTTGTTTATCCAATTTTATGTGTTTCCACATGATTTCTAAATGTCAGGTGGGATGAATTTTCTGAATTTTTGGAACCATTAAAGAAAACAAATAGGCATAGACCATCCTAGAAGGTAAAGTTTCAACCCACATTGATGTATGTTTTTGGTGGTTGGCAAGGGGTTGCAAAAGCGAAAGTCATCGACAACAGCTTAGAATTCTTGTAACATGTTGGTATACAATATCCGTTCAACCAATCTAAGTAATCTAGGTGGTGGTTTCAAAAAAAATCGGAAATGTCACTAAGAACCTTGGGAAAATGATTTAATTGGAGCTTTCAAATGGTTAAAAAAGGGGTAGCTCAACCACCACCTAGCAATGATTTCAATGATTAGTTGGTGGTTAAGGTTAGTGTTCTCTCATATTCTAGAACTATAGGGACCAGACCTACAATGGTGAACCATCCACACCGAAACAACCACTTTACCATTCTTTGATTCATACAATTTAATCATACCTGTTTGGGTGCAAATTATCATTGCTGTTTTTGTTCAAGATAAGCTCAAAAAAGTGAAGACCAAACCATTGAGGGAATACAACATCAATCAATCTGTGAGGACAAGAAACAGTTCATAATTGTTTGATAGGGAGATTCAGATCAACGGCCAATGTGACTGGTTGAAGCACTTGGATATAAGTTGAAAAAACCGAAAAAGAACTGGTTTTGAACAGCTTCGGAAGTAGACACCTCCCTGGATCTCACATGTTTTTTTTTGCCAGTTCCATCTTCCAACAACAAATTTATGACCTTTTTCAGATCCAGTCTCCCCCCCAACATCAAAACAAACAACAAAAATCGGACGTCAGTTGTTTCGTCACATTTTACTTGTGCCTTGCGCCATAGGTAGACGTCTGACGAAGAAGGGGATCTTGGTACGAAGTCCTGCGTTTCTCATATTAGATGTGGAGATCATTGGAGGCGTCCGACGCCAGGACAAGGGTTGTTTGGATTTTGTGGGCTGGGTGGAGGCTGCTGTTGTTTTTTTTATCTCAACAAAATGGGGCAAAAATTGGATGATTATTTGTGACTTGCAGGCATCTGAACAAGTTGCCTGGAACACGCGACCCAAATTGTGGGTTTTGAAGTTAATGTGTTTGAGACCTGAGATTCATAGCCTTTGATTGCATAGCTTTCCGAACTGTTTTTATATGCAAGTATACCCGCATATCCGATATTTTTTTGAGGATGAAGCCTCAGGAAAGAATGTGTTTTTTACATTGCCAGTGATGTGAGAGGGGACCACACCCAATTCATATTTATTTTGCCTATACTTTTTGGAGGATTGATCATAATGGTTGTGCCCCAACCCAACCAGTTTAGGTATACCCTAGGGTATAGGTTTTGGAGGGTTACAGTGGAATTATGTTTACCTCAGCGTGGTTTTTAATGGTTGGAGGGTTTTTGCTGACAATTTGAATCTGATTTTTGGGGCCCAAATACCGCTTCGCCAAATGTTTGGATGTCTAGGGATTGATACGAACCTGATAATTGAAGGAATGGACAAGGTGGAACACAATTACCTCAAACTGCCATGTTGCATGGACAAAACAAACATTCTGAACCATCAATTTGCAGTCAGTTCTTGGATTTTTGACCGAATCATTTCGTCATAAATCAGTGTTACCATGGATCCATCCAGAATCCAAACCTCCGAAATTGGAAATTGAGTGACGTTTTGTCCCAGGATTGCAGGTCGAGGTTCGTGTCTATCTGTAATATATGGGGGATGTCTCGAAATTAGGGACCTCCAAATGGTGAATGTTTGCACATGTTCTTGTAGTAAAAACCTATGGATTTGGGTGTCACGAAGTTTCGAGACTTCATGAGACTGGAATCTTTGTAAGTGCACCCACAAGATCTAGATATCACGAGCCAGTTGATACATTTTGGCACAAATCAAATAACGCATGTTCAAACACAAATCATACACTATTTGTATATTTGTTTTCCCATAGTTCACTTGCATCTATATCTTGGTTCGCTTGTAAATATAAAATCAGGATCGAATTCTGTATGTAGGTTCACTTATTTCCCTTAGCCTCCAAATGGCTCAATTGTTCCAAAAGGTGGGGGAGGTTAGAAGGTTACTGGAAGGAACAGGTTGAAACCAGCAAAGGGTCATTTCTAGGTGGTGGTTTCAAGTATTTGTTTTATTTTCACCACTTTTTGGGGAAGACTTCCAATTTTGACTAATATTTTTCAGATGGGTGGTTCAACCACCAACTAGAAAATGAATACTTAATGCAGTTAAGATGTAACCAGTACAGGTCCAATCCCATCCTTAGAATAGGAATGTAGGGTATCCATCCCTTTCTCAGGACATACCTGGATTCTTAGGGTTTGTTTGGTGGAAAAAAAATCCACATCTGTGGCATCAGGACATCTACCAGATGCGCTCCATGCGATCCAACGTGTCGTTGTCCTCAGGCCGTGTGGGAGGACCGTCGTTTTTCTTGTTGGTTTTTTCTCTTGGTTCCTTTGGGAGTGGTGAAATTTATGATACCCTCCCTGAAACTAACATATCCCATGAAAATCTCCATTTTTCCTGATAAATACCGTCAAGATGGTGGATGTTCCATGGCTATGTTAGTTTCAGGGAGGGTATAGATCCAAAATTACCATAGGACCTGACCATCAAACCATCATCCACATCCACATCTTCCACAGCATCATCATCATCATCATCATCATCATCATCATCATCATCATCATCAAGGCCAAGAGGTCAGTGTTGTATTCTTGCAACTTCTCAAATCGTCTCCGATGTCGTTTTCTGGAAACGATGTGTTTTTGGTTTTTAAAAAATTCTGCTCATGAAGTTCCAAAAGCCCATGAAGTTCATGTTAAGTTAATGTTGTATAGGTGACACGTGATTTTCCAAAAGCCAACATGAAATTCCAAATTGGCACATTTACTAGTACAATTTTGTTCCAGTCTATCTTTAATTTAGTAATTGTGATCTATACGTAGAGAAGCCAAAAAAGGTCATTATTTTTGGGGTTTCCCGAAAATGTTCCGGTCAGGTCACTTCACCAGTGAATGTCCAAGTGGCACAACGATTTTTGTTCACTAAAAAAAACATCTCGTGAGTGAAAGTTGGAACGAAAGGCGGTGAATTTCTGAATGGGCTCATGTTGATTGTATACCACCCCTACTTAAAGCGGCTAGGTGCTAGATACCACCCAAAATAGGGCAAGCAAAAATTTGTCAATGGATGTTTGTCCCGCTTTTAAAAGCCCATCATCTTCTGGAAATCTATTCTTTTAGCATGTCTCACTCACAACTGGGTTTGGTTTGGGGTGTAAAGAGCTACCAAGGATCTTTGCACATAGTTCCTGAGTACTTTATGACTCTACTACATGATTTTTGGAAATGTTTTTGCATATATACATTTGTACATTTATGCATACATATATATATATATACATACACATTCATGTTGTATCACATGATATCACAAAGGTATAATAAATCATTTTTCAACATATCACATGAAGTCCCCAAAGCATGGTGATTGTAGGATCAGCAAGTAGGGGCCCCACTTGCCCACTTGATCTTGTCAAAAATGACGACGAACGATCATAAAATCATTCCCCAAGATGTCATTTCCCCAACAAGGAATTATCTTGATCTACCTTCAGATGATTTATCATTTTCGTCAAACAGGTTTAATCTTATGCTAAGTAAATATCCCACCCAAAAAATTCACCTGTAAATTTCCATCTGAGTTGTGTTTTGTCCCAACCCAACCCAACCAACCCAACCCAACCCATCCAACGTAGGATATATTGCCGGCCTTGGACCTCGCCGACGCCGCTCCTCGCGGACGAGGGTTTTTATGGTGACCAGGTGCTGCGGGTGGATGGCAGCAGCCACCAGGGTGGGAAGATAAAACACCGATTTATGGTGCACACAAAAAATGGTGAATAATCTTGTTATGGTATTTCCAAGGGGTCAGGTGTCATATGTACTTGGAATGTTAATTTCTGGTCTTTCCAAGGGGTCTGGTCAAATTATAGCGACCTCACACGACCTCACCCCAAGAATGGACAATATTTACACCCCCGATGATGATACCCAAAACCGCCCCTGAAAAGTTCCCCCCAAGGCCTCAGAAAAAACAAAACACAAGGATCATATGTTTCCAACTGCTGAACCATCCATTTTAGAGGCTATGAAGGCTGCTGCATTAGTTTTCCGGGGAGAAACCATATCCAAGGTGAAGGTTGAAAGTCCTGAGAAAGCCCTCAAACTCAAATACATTTGGCAGTGGTTAAGACTCAGGTTGGAGTGTGTCCAGATCCATGTCTACCAGTTGTTTAAGGTGAATCACCCATTTTCTGTTGGAACATCTCTGAAGATCAGAGATTTATTTGGGAAAAATGTATTTCAAGATGTATATTTCTATATGGGCATCCACATTTCCAAAACCTGCTCTCTCTCTCTCTCTCTATGTGGCATATCTTGACTAGAATCACTTATCAACCTGTTCATCTTAATCTCAAGATTTGATTTTCAAGGTCCTGACTTCAAACACTGTACTCGTACTTTGTTTCTTCCTGAAATTTGAGTCCACCCATCCAATTTTTCACGAAGGGCTCACGTGTTTTCAAATTATGGCTGGCCAACAACAAATTGCACCAACAATCAACCAACTTAACCTCGGTGGTGGTTTCAATTTTTTAATTTTCATCCCTACTTGTGGAAGATTCCCATTTTGACTATTTTTTTTCAAATGGGTTGAAACCACCAACCAGTACATAACTCGTTATGTTCGTTTTGTCGCCATTGTAAACAACCAACATGGGATCCCCCTTCATCCAATGGGACGACACGCCGGGACCAACCGTCACCAGGGGGACTCGTGGCGATGTGCAACCTTTTGTAGCTTTGGCAAGAGGTTGCTCGGTCACAGTCCACAAGGTGAACTCCAAAAAGACCAGTTATAAATAGAGTGATTTGGGGCACCTATGAAGTAACTGGGGTGAAAAAACCCTACTTATAGGGGTTATCACTCCATTGTACTCCATTGATGACTGGTTGGGGTCCACCTTGCATGTTAGCGGTGTATGTCAACATCATTTTTAGTTGTAGTTGTGTGATTGGTCTTGAGGTTGGATACTGGTTCTATTACTATTGGGTAGTTGATAGTGTTCCAGTTTGCTTCTATTTTGTTCAACCAAAAGAGCAAGCAAGCCAACAAACAAACAGACATAAACACACAGAAATAGAAATATGTATGAGCGGATAGATCAAATCATTAACCAAACAACAAAGACAACAAAAAGCCCAAACTAAACCACTGGAATGACTTATTCACCAGCAAAAAGCAAAACTTCTCGATTCGATATCACGATCAAACCAAAAAAAACGATGACCGATGACCAGCCAAGGATTGATTTTGAATCACAACTGCGAAGTGGTGATTTGCACGGAGTCACTTTGGCGCATTTGGAGCACTTGGATCTTGAGACACTGTTTGAAGTAGATGACGGAGGACTGTGGGTTATTGAACCCTTGATGTAGGGGACTGATAAACTTATCACTTCCATAGTGGCATCTTGGGGAATGAACTTGTAGGACTTTGTGTTTTTTTTTGACATGGAGGGGCCGTATATCATAGTAGTACTTATTAGGACTTTTACATGGTAAGATATGAGTTTATATATTAATAGCAATTCTGACTCTAGTGAATATAATTGATATGGATGCGTAGGATATCAATACTGCGCGGCTTCTCGGTTTTCTCCCGCCTCTTTTTTTGGGGGGTAAGGGAGATGTTCCTGCTTGAGTAAGCCAGGAGTATCCCATGCAGCAGTTTTTTTGCAATCCATAACATCAAAAGGTATTGAGTTTTGGCATTTGTTGCTAGCATTTTGGAGTGGTTTTCCCCGGCAAAAAATCACGAGTGTTCACAGTGAAATACGGATTCGCTGATTCGCTGGTTGCTCGCGCGGTTAGAACCCTTCTTCTAGGGGTTAAACTTTATATTCTCCATTTATAACCGGTTTTGTTGGGCCCACCTTGCAGGAAATGTAAGGAAACCTCACTCCTTTGAGCCAAGTCCTGAAATGAATATAGTTTTTGTAGGTGAGGGTTCATCATCCTAAGGTATCCAGAGAAGGAAATGAGTCCTTTTTTAGCAATTTGTTTTCTAGTTGTGGCAACTCAAACATTTCTTATGTTTCACCGCGATCGCTGGGGAAATGATCCAATTTGACCAGCATTTTTTTTCAAATGGATTGACACCACCAACCAGTTTTGATTGGGATCCTTGTGACGTTTCCATGTCGTGCGGTTTGTAAGGCTGAATTGGAAGTCCTTCATCAAGAGTTATCGCTCGGGTTTGCCTGAAGCCACTTGATGGAAGATTAGAAAACATTTCTGGCACCGTATTGTTCTTAGAGTTTACCGGCGTCATAGATTAAATTTATCTTAACATTCTAGTCATCATCAGCAGCAGCAGCAGCAACAACACTAGGAGTAGCACGAACCGTTTTATCAACCGCATGTAGATTGGAATAAGTAAATCAGCACACCACTTTACCTGTTTAGTTTTTTTGTACGTGAAATTGTGACACCTTCACAAAAAAAGATATCACCATAATTCCTGAGGGCACCTTGCGCTTTCGTCCTGCGGGTGGCGACACTATGTCACAAACACGTACAGCGCTCTCACAGTCACTGGGTTTTCGTGAGGGAAAATTGGGGGGGTGTTGACGTCCAGTTTACTTGAAAAGAAGAAAACTGGGTTGTGGTGGTGGTTTCAAATATTTATAGTGCGATTAAGCGAACCCTGGCATCGCATGATCAGATAAAAGAGTGGTTTTAAATATGTTTGACCCGTACAAGGAGAAATGATCCAATTTGACTAATATTTTTCAGATGGGTTGAAACCACCAACTAGAAAATGAATACTTAATGCAGTTAAGATGTAACCAGTGCAGGTCGTGTCCCTGCATGTCGTTGAAACGACACTATCATTGAACATACATACCTCATATAGCTTTTTCAGAATCATCTCATAATCCATGATACGTTGTCAATCTAAGATGAGCACTTCTTTTTCCGCTCACTTCAATGAATTGACATCCCGTCAGCGTCTCGTTGGTTTTTAGGTGGGGTGGTTGATTTTTGTTTGTTTTACCTTTTGTTTTGGGTGGGTGGGGAGAAAGTGTGTGACAAAAAGCCCTTGAGATTTCCCGCAGAATTAGCACCAACCCGAGAATCAAAGATGTTATTTACGCACCCCTTGAGAGATTGGTGGGGGCTGGTGGTGCGATTGCTGTGATCCCAACAAATTGAGACAATTTTGACTGCAGGCTTCAGGATTCAGCCATTTTTGTAATTATACCCTATATCCCTGAAACCAACATGTTCGCTCCTGCAAAAATTGATGGTTGGAAGATGAAAATTCCCTCCCTTGTGGGGCAAAAGGCCTATTTTCAGGGTTTTTTGCTGTTAGTTTCAGGGAGTGTAAGTGGCCACCTTTTTGGACTCAACGCCTAACTGTATCAGTATTCACGCGTTGTGAAGTCACACTGGACTCTGAGAACCCGGAACCCACTTGAATCAGCTCGCGAAAGATACCTTATAGGGTGACTTAACATATTAATGCAACGACATAAGATTACAATAGGATACAATAGGTGTTTTTTTCTTCCAAGTCTTCTTTTTTGTGTATCTTCATCCCAAAATCTAAGGAAATGAAACCATTTTGACTCAGATATTTTCAAACAAACGAGGGGTTGAACCACCTTACCTGGTGTCATGAACCGCCAAGGTTGATCACTTGGGAAGGTCAACACTATGCCCCTTGGAATGGCAACAAGCTCATGGTGGTCAGTTTCAAATGGCGGACAAACAGATGATGCTTGAAATATGTCGTCATAGTTCAAGGATATATTTCCCGGATACGTATATATGTATATGATATATTTGTAGATAGATACGTAGATTTAGCTATAACGACTTTATAGACCATACATGTCTGTTTAGTAGGGGGGAATTCTCCCAAAATCTCCTTCAGGAACTTATAGGTTGGTGTAGAAATCCGTAATTCGCCATGTACATGTACAATAAATGTGTACATACATACCCATGTTTGTTTTGTTTGTGCGTCTTTGTGTCCATTTGCACCTGGAGCATTTGAATAAGGAACATTAAGGAACCCAAAGAAAAGACACAAGCGACACAACATCATGAATCTTCAACCCTCTGAAACAAAAACAGTTTTAGGGATGAAGCAGTCCATCCCGTTTTCGTCAGGATGTTTGTAGATACATCAAATGTTTATTTAGTTGTGATGTTGAATATTATATATCATATAGATGTAAATAAAGCCATCAGATCATGTTGTCTCTATGTTGTACAAATATATAGCTAGAATAAACCTCTTGTGGCCTTAAGAGCTAAAGGAAAAAACCCTCCACACTGGCTCCTGTTGATGTTGGATTTCAACAATTCCAGGTCATTAAGTGGATTTGACTGCCATCAAGGGTCAGAACAAACAAAACGTACTAGTTCATTGCACTATTGTTTCTGCGTATATAGTCAGTTAACTACTACTGTCACAATTTCAACACTTTTGGGATAATGTATTCTTCTAAGATTTTGATATTCCAGGATCAAGCAGAGGATTTGTTTGTTTTAGCATATTCTTTGCTTGAGAAAAACATTTGCTCTTTAGGAAATGCGTTCCTTGTTTTTTGGGGGATCATATACATCCGCGAAATATCTTTGAAAAAATGATGCCAATGAATACCTACCAACTTGAATAGCCTCAATTTCGCCTAGCCCGAAAACGCCGTGGACATCGTGGCCCGACACGGAAAGTTGAGGATTTTTTGCAGAGCTTGATCTTCTCAGCACAGGAAAGAAACTTCTTCCCTTCGGAGGTGAACGGTGGGAAAAATCATCAAATCACGTCGGTTCTTTGGTGGTGTTTTTGTTTTGACGTTCGGATTGAGGTTTGTCAGCCCAATTCCGCAGCGAAGTATATATGATATATACATGTATAATATGATGTGTATACATGATTTTTTTTAAATATATGCACAACACAACTCTTTACCAGCTACAACACCTGAATTTGAACATTTTCTTTGTTGCTTGGGAATCTGTTTTATCAACCACCAACTTGACGTTGCGTAATTCTCTTGTTGCTTTTGAAATCGGTGATGGTCAATCTTACTCCATTGATCATTTGGTCTTGTGAAGCAGGCTTGTGTCGTTCTACTATTATCAAAGTGGTATCAATTTGGATGTCACCATTGTCAATAGAAGATACATCTCCAAATATGTGTCATCTGAGTTCTTCCATTGTCATCTTAGTTTTCCGGGGTGTACATGTTTGTTTCTTTTACTTTTGATTTTCCATTCTTTTTAAGAGGCTGCGTATCTATATGATGGTCAGCGAAGGTGAAATAGTTGGCGACACATTCCACCTGTCCATGACATGTTTGTTTCAAAACATATGGTGTTTGTTTTCCTTTTAATCATGTCTTGATTTTTCTGGAATCAAAAACAACACAATTTCCAATCATTTTCAATTCCCCAACATGTTCCTACCATTTTCTCACAAAGGTTGGGGCATTTTACTTAGGATTTCCACCAAACCTTCCACCAAATCTGCGACAGGGATGTTGCTACTTTTGGGCTGCAGAGGTGCGAAGCTCAAAAAAAACATCCCAAAAAGCAGCTATTTTGGAACAACAAAACATGTCTGATCAAAGAACCGTGTCCACCAAAAGTTGACTTTTTTTTTGTGTATTGGATGTATTGGTGATTAGTTTTTTGTATATGTTTTTGGGGGTGATGTTTTGGAGCATGTTTTGCTGATGCTTTCAGAAGGATAACTAGTGTAACAATTTAGTCTTTGTTTTGGAAGGAATCTTCTTTGTCGCTGGGACGGTTTCTTCAATTCTGCTGCAGGAGATGCCTGATTTCATCGTCTTCGGCTTCACCATGTGCCATGTAGCCACTTGGGCTCAGGATTGGGATTAACACGGACACACCAACTCTGCCAAAACTTCCCTCCATAGAGATTGCACAGGAGAGTTCTGCAGTTATTTCAGTACTCTCTAGGTCTTGTGCATGATGATACTGAAATCATGTGCCTAATTGTTGGAACCTTGAATTACACCACAATCTAGATCAAAACATCCTACCCTTACTGACCATACAAGGGGGTGTTCAACCAAATGTTGACACTTTAGTTGATACAAAACGATGTATTGCCACACATGTGTATCATGAAGCAAACTATGCCGTCACAGATCGCCTTTTCTGAGCTTTTGTTTATTTTGCGGGGTTTCCTGATCATTGCTCCCATTTTTCGGGACAAATCCAGTCGGTTTGGCCGAATCCTTCCATGACCCTTCTAAAGTCCGACACTCTCACCCAGTAAAAACCCAGTTCAAGCCACCCTTTTTTCTCAAAAAAAACTTGACAGGGGCAACCATTCCCATACCATTCATGGGACTGGTATATTTACCCACATATTTACCATGAAATCAACCATTCATGTAGGAAAATATACCGTTCGTCCCAGATCCGTCATGGGATTGGATTCCTCCAGATTTTCGTGACCTAGGCGATGATCTTGGGCGAAGGGCTACGGATTCCCATTGTGGGATTTATTTGTCAACCAGATCACAAGATCGAGGAATCCCGTTGAGTTTGGGGGGGTTTGTGTTGAGGGATGGATTGAGTTGTTGGTGGATGTTTTTTGTTCATTTTTTTTGCTAACCATGGACCATGGATCATATTGTTCTTCCGAAGACACGTTAACATATATCAATGATAATATATAGTACATGATGTGTCATGCATGATGCATATGAATTCATGTCGGGTACCATAGATTCTGGGCTAAGTAATGTTGTTAATGTGTGCATCTAATTTACTTGAGCAAATTTTGACAATCCTTGTCCCTTGAAAGACCTCAGGATTCCTGAATCCACCACCTACCCCGAAGTCAGCAAAATGGCCATTGAAATTCCTGAGATTCGAGAAGCAAAAGGAAATGTCTGGAGGATGAGAGTCTTTTTTTCAATGAGTAAATATGAGTAAGGTTTTTTCTACCTGAGGAGCCCCTTTTAGAGCCCTTGAAAATCACCCAAATCATTGGGAACGTTTTCTTTCAGATTCATTTCATGACTTCATTTTGTATCTTGTCATGCCAACCTGCCATACTACGTGTCTTCTCCTTTTGGCTACCCTCTCCCGGTGTTTTGGCACCCCGTGTTTTGTGCCAGGAGCGTCGAGATATCTCCACGCACTTTGATCGCTTGTTGGGCCCCACACGACAGGTGCGACACAACTTGGAATGGGAAGGTGATTCATACCGAAACCCAAGTAGAGATTCAGCCAATTTCAATTGATTCACCCAAGAATGGAATTCAGATATCCCGTAATCGTTGAAGCCGGATTTTTGTTCGTCTTCAAAACCATCATTTTCAGGGTCGAGATTTTATTTGTTGGGAGTGTAATTCTTGTAGGAGCTTAAATCATCAGGGGGAATGGATCAGGGCTTGTTTGTATCCTAAAAGATTGTTTATATCCAAAATATCCCATGAATGCCAGGATGTCTGGGATGCTAAGATCATGTAAGTTTCTCAAAGATGGCCTTATTTCAAGATGTTTGGGGTTTGTAAAATATCACAAGTTGTCGAGACCTTTGTTGTTCCATGGTGACATTCAAAGATGTGGAAGTCAACCTGATCCAGCTAATCCTGAAACATGTGCCACTCAACATGAATGAAGCACCCGTTCTACCGCAGTCAAAAGAACCTTTGTAATCATTGTTTTTTTTAGTTCATGCCAGGTGGGGGATGCTGTTCATCAACAGTCAAAAGCAATATATTCCAATCATCCAATCCCTGCCTATAAGAGTCAACCAGAAGTATATAATCATCACTTTTTATTCAAATGGCCATTTCCTCTACAAATTTAAATTTAAACAACAAAAAAACATACAGTTTTTTTGGGAAGTGATCCAACTGTTTGTGCTTGTGACACACATCCCAAAAAAAAACGTGAAAAACCACCGATCCGAAACCGTGCCGTGACCAACATGGGAGGCGATGAACTCGGAGGGTTTCAATGCGGCATTGATGAGCATTGTACAGTGCCTTGTTGCCTTGCTTTTTGCTTGGTCTTAAACGGAAAATAGTGGCAGATTTTTTTTGGTTATTTTTGGGCCGAACTCTTATTGAGATTTTGTGTTTGTTTGTTTTGTTTTTTTGGGGGGGGGGGTTGGGTGATGTTGACACAAAAGAAGTGTTGGGTGGATGGAAATAAACTAAGAAAAGTCACAACATGTAATGTGTTGGTTGTTTTGCATGTGTTTTTTCGGGGGATTTGGATGAAGTTTACGGTCGACTCCCAACAAAGGCTCTGCAGAAGGGTTCAGATGTAGAGGAACGGAAACACCAGAACATTCCAACATCCAATATATATATATATACATACACATATAATCAACCAAGAATCTATTATAAACAACACTTACAACAAAGGCCAATCAATACACCAAGCTTGCAATCAATACACCAACAGAACTTGACTTCAAAACAGTTAAACTTTTGCAGTTTTGCTGTGTTTGTTCTTTAGATTCCCAACCTCGGGTTCAGGCAGATGTCCGTGAGCGGTGTTGGGCTGAATCGTCTTCGGAAGACCCGTGGACTGCAGCGCCTTTGGCTTTGGAACTTTTTTTTTTTTGGGGGGGGGGGAATTTCATGGATCGAATTTGATGATGATGATGATGATGATCATGATGATGATGGTGATGGTGATGGTAAATATTCGATGCAGATCTTCGGAAAGAGAAAACAAGGATTAGAATAAAGAATTGATGATGCATATGCACATTATATTATCGAGATTTGATTGGATTATCAGAAGCAGTAGCTGCTCAGGACCATGCCGGCCGGATTATCTGATTCTATGGCTCACTTTGACGAGCTTCGAAAAAAAGAGGTGCGGAACAACGGCACAACGGCGTGGAAAAGCAGGGTCATTAAATGTGTTGACATGTGATAAAGCACCTCACAAGGTGAAAGTGTTTTGTGATGCTTTTGTGTTCGATCATCATGCAGTAGTTGTCACTAAGTCAACATCTGAGTGTAGACATGGAAGACGTTTAGGGAGAGTGTGATTGATGTTATTGTTTGAGTATTAGGTGAACTATAGATATTATGTGTTAAATACATCAATCAGAAAAAAAAACAGCAACCGCCATGGACTGAATCAGATTAATACATATACACTGCTCATTAGAGTATCTCAAACTTTCTCTCAAACAATCAATGCCTGTTGTTGGTGTCTTGTGACTTTCTCTTTTTAGATGTGATTATATGTATACATGATATTCATCGTCTTTTTCAATATATATATATACAATATATACATCAAATCAGCCCTCACACCTTTTCATCGAACATTCCCCCCCTACACTCATCGGCTCATCTTTACCCCTGGGGGTTCAGCAGGTTCCGATGATCGTTCCCATCAGTGAAGTGGCCTTGGGAGACTACAAAGATCAGCTCCCGCAGTGCCCTGAATGCTGCTGCAACCGGGGCAAAGATGCCATGTTCGTCAATGGAAAGAGAGTGTTTTCGGGTCATCCCGATGTACTGACTTCGTTTTTATTCTTTTGATAAAGTCGAAGAAAACAAATCCACATGACCATTCATTGTTTGCTTATTGTAGATGTTTCTTGTTTCCCGCCAACAAAAACGACATGTTTATTGTACGTTTTTTAATGTTCCATCTGTGATATGGTGAGCTGGCAGACAGAAAATTTGATTGCGATTGCCGAAGTTTCAGCATGTTTACTATTCCAACATGGTGGGCCTCTACTAGTTACAAGTAGGGATATAACTCTACAGAGGCAGGTATAACTGGTGAGGGTCAGAACCTTGAATTATCCTTCCAATGAGATTTTGAGCGTGTGAGATATGACAAAATGTCACAGCGGGTAGATATCAAATCCATTGTTTCACTAACTTCTCCCGAAGTTTACCAGACAGCCAGGCAGCCAAAAGTTTGCCCCTGAAAATTTTACCTATATAAATCCAATATAGGAAGGTGGATAATTTGTCTTCCCCCCGTCTTTCGGGGCGAGCTGTTAAACCATCCTTCCACCGATCCGTGGATCCGGCCTTGCATCTCCAGGTACGTCTTCACGGATTTTATTTTCTTGAGCTCCTTGATGTGGAAAAAGACACACTCCGTTGTGGGTTTTGATGAATATATGTTTGATTCGGATGGTTTTTTTTTGTGGGGCAACATAAATGATATATTGGATATATGATATATCCAAGGAACAATGGTTGGTTGGTGATTTCGAATTGCAAAATTGCGGAGTTTCAAGTTTTTCCCCACCTGTCAGGTGAGGGTTGTTAGATTTTATGTCAGTCTCCTCTTCTCCTCCTCCTTCTTCTCCTCCTTCTCCTCCTCGTCCTCTCCTCCTTCC
>DF242944.1:0-47712 GCA_000507305.1 Breviolum minutum Mf 1.05b.01 | reverse complement strand
TATGTAGGGTTGGACATGAAACATGCAGATCTCATGCCTAGTAAAAGATGTGGAGACTCAAACTTCCTCAAAAAAAACAGTTTTTGTCCGTGCCTCTTCACATTGACCAGGAAGCGCCAAGTCCAACCTTCAAAATGCCAAGGATTTTTGCCCCCGAAAAACGTCTCAAGTCTCAAGTTTCATAGTCCAGTCTCGATCCAACAGCCCAAAGTCCAACATCAAAAAAATGACACAAAACTTTTGGAACTGCAAGAACAAACTGTTGATGCATTTGTTGAGCCCTTGTTGCAACCATGGAAATCTACTGTTTATCCGTAGTAGAATGCTCAACACTTCAGTCATCAACGTTACTCGACTTGCTGCAAAGGCTCTGGGGTCTGAGTTGGAGTGATGTCAATTTCTCTGTTAAGTCCGTCATAGACTTCTCCATTCGTTGCTCATGCCTTGGAGTCGAAACCAGGGTGAAACCAAAACGCACTGCCATGGCAGTTTTCAGTGTAAAATATATGCAAAACAGTAAAAAGAAAACCGATCAACTATTCCGATCTATCCTTTCATCAACTTTATACAATTGGTGCGTTCTCACTATCCGTCTCTTTGGGTACTCATTTCGAAAGAATGGCCGAAGAAGGGCACACCCCACTTGCAAACAGAATCAATGTTCGAGGAATAAAAGAACTGTGGCTCTGAGCTGTTTGAATGCATCATACATCTGGAGACCCAGGGCTTGGAGGCGTACTGCTGCAAAATTTCCTTTTGGCCCTCAATCGTCGCAGCAACACTCTTCTTCTCCTGAGAAAACCGTGGCAAGGTAGTTACAAATGTTCAAACCCTGTTGGTGTACTTGCCATGTGAATCAAAACAATGATTCATCCTAAAAACGTTTCTTTCTAATGTGTCTGTGTCTGCATGTCGAGGAATGTCTGCGTATTGAAGGAAGGTATCTTCGGTTGCGTCTCCTCCCACATCATTCTGACATGACACACCATCATTTGGGACCTTATACATCTCTGAGCTCTACCCGACAGGTAGTAAACTATATAAATAAATCTACAGGGCAAGCAAAGTCTGCACAAAGACCCTTGGCATAAAATCAAAGAACTAAAGAACTACACAGCAAGGACGCTGCAAATGGCAAACCTGCGCATGTTCTTTTTAAGTGCATTTTGCTGTGTGGTGCCTATTGTGATGTGCAGTCTTTGACTATTTATATGACACCTCTCGAAGATTCTCAAAACACATTTGCGTTTCGTTTCCTATCTTCTACACTGCTACACATCATTTGCATCCGGATCTTCCCAGTTGGCGCTTTACAAACGGCCATGCCGCATGCCTCTGCGTCGTTCTCTTGCACTTTCAAGACTGCTTGTTCCAAGCGCTTGCAAGTCTCCTTCCGAGAAATCGGAAAGCCAGAAGGTGGCATCGCATCTTCCAAGGCATCGCAACGAAACGGTTGAAGATCTGATCTCAAAAATCTGTCAAAATAAAAACACTTCTGATGTTCATGGAAGAAATCCTGCCCCGCTTGACGTGGAGAATCTTCCTCATTTGCTTTTTTTCTTTGCTAGGTGTTCACATAATATCACAACTGGTTAGCCGGATTTCTTCCATCAACTACCGTCCCAAATTTTGACAGCCGCCTGATTCTTTTTCTGCAACAAGTGTACTGAAGAAAGCTGTTCTCCTGAGCTTGTTCAACACAACCCACCAAGCTAACCCCGAAACAAAGAAGGAAGTTTTTGAGTTCTTTGTGAACTTTTGCGGCGGAAGATGAATTTCTTTTTTCTACCTTTGGGTCATCTTCCACTTGCATGATGCAACTCACCTAACCTTCAGCGCATTTTGAGTTCACAAGAACCTCGGTGTTGTCCAAGAGAAGTCAAGATTCCCAAAGTACGAGCGACCAACTGCCAGGCTTCTGAAATTCCTTGCACCTCCTGCACAGAAGTGGAGTCTAAATTGGGAACATGAAAGAACTTCCAATAAATTCTTTCAAACAAATTTCTGGAGGATTACGTATACCTTCGACATAGCACCGGTCCATGGGCCACTTTCCACAAAAAGGAGACCAAAAAAATTGTGTCTTGAACAATTCCTAAGCTACCCTGGAATAGATGTTGCCAGCCACCTACGGCAACCCCTCCTGTTGGTGCCGCAAGGTTTGCTGGAAAGCCGTGTCCGCCTAGATCAGGCTGGGTGAGGTTCAGTTTTTGGCTGCTCCCGAAGAAATGGGTCATGTTTGGGATTCTCAAAAGAATGACGTGGGTCCTCCAAAGATCAACTGTTTTGCGTAGAGATTTGTGATGGTCTCTCAAGTCTCAAGTATCAGTCACAAAAAAACGGCACATCTTGTCTAGTTAGTCTAATTTTAGATACATCTTCGCGAGCGCACAAGTTCACAAGAAAATCCAGGTTTGGATGACTGGTTGAAACGACCACAAAGTATACAATCTTGGCAAGCTCACGAACGGGTCATGGTGAATCCAAGGCATCGCAAATGATTTCTGCTTCCGATATCTGCATCAATTTGATCTTGTTGATGGCTTCTTGAAGAGTCAAAACCATCCCAACTTCTGATGACGGTGATTGTCATGGTGATGCGGGTGGTGATAGTGATGGCTATCGCAATGGTGATGTGGATGTGGATGTCAATGGTGAACACGATGATCACTATATACTAATGATAGACTTTAGGTTTCAGATCATACAACACCAGCCCTTATTGACTTCTCGCAGAAGAGTCAGCCCAAACCCACGACTGGAAAACCCACCAATCTGCCTGCTTCTTCAAGAGATCTTCGAGCTGCCTTGTCTGCCTGGAGGTGCCACAACTGGAAGGGAAAGCCGAGGCTGGGGAGGGTACAGGCCATCCAATCCCGGTTGTATCGGCGCCTCTCCAATTCGACACGCAAGGCCAACCTTACTATGCTGCCATGTTTCCAAGCTGAGAGGGAGTTTTCCTAGCAAACAAAAAACAAATACAAACAGCTCACAAAACTGACTCGGGATGCCTAGGCATAAAAAGTATTCCTTGATTATGAATCATACATTTATCATAAACATATTTGTGATGGATATGTATATATTATATATTACGTATATGTACACGAGTATGTATGCATCCTTATCTACATCTTGTGTATACCTTACGCATTTTTCACACAATAATATAATTATGTAGCTTCCATGACCACCACCTCTAACTAACCACCTATCTTCAGGAGGTATGAAATCCTTTGCCCAGCTGCTGGTACTGCATGACGCTGTCAGTGGGAAAAGTGCCAACCAACTCCTGCGGAAGGTGGCTTTTAGAGGCAACAAATTGGAATTTTCGCCCATCAAAGCAGCAACTCTGGAAAAGAATTAGGCGGTGAGTCCGCAATCCACATATATTTGAGAGAATGTTCGAAATAAAGAACCCAAAGTTCCCGACAAAACCCATACTATTTTAGGGCCTCGATTGTTTCCAACACACCTATAATAAATGTCTCTTGCATCCACTTCTGGTCATGGCAACTTTGATGGATTTTCCCAAGACTACCGACTTCAGAGGGAAGTGGTTAGTTCATGTTCTTCCCTGACTCCATGTTAGTCCATGACAAAGGCTTTCATTCCTCTCATTCCATCTCTGTCATTCTTTCATTGGAGGAATGGTCATCTCGGCCCCTGTAAAACGACATCTATCCATTCCTGATGCATCCATAAACCCCTACATAGATTTTGTTTGCTTTATATCATGTTTCAATATGTTGCCCATCTCGGAAAAGAATCTTAACTGAAATCAACCACACGCCACGGCGGCACATCGCCTTAGCTGTCTTGGCATCAGTATGTTCCGCCAAGGAAGATCCAGCTCGGCGCAGTGCATTGAATTCCATGGCAAGGTAACACACCACACCAGGTGGACCAGTGAGCTTTGGATCTGCTATTGAGATTCTTTGGAAGGAAACAGGTCTTGCAGTTGGGGAACCTGTTGTTGGATGGGTGAATTAAAGGGATGTCCCAGCTGTCCCAGCTTTTTGTTCAAAAAATTCCTCTTTGAAGCATCCAAATCAAAGGTGATCATCAAAAATAGTTGTGGCCATCTTTCAAAAAGTAATCCATAGAAGCATATAGAAGAGGCATCTACAGTCTCATCTGCCCCAATGAGCCACATGCTGCCTACAGCGTCACACATTCATCAGCAGCTTCTGGCATGACGATCAGTTTAAAATGTCTGACAGATCTGATATGCTGATTCCACTCCAGATTGCCTAGAACATTTCTCCTTGGGAAATAGGTTTCCAGAAATTTACTGATACTTCAGTCCACTTTTCCCGCAATCCTGCCAAATAAAACATGACACTCAACTGGAAACACTACTCAACGCATCGTCTCTGATTTTTTGTGATTTCAGGACTCCACAGGTTTGGTGGAAAACTCCTGGCCACCCGAAATTCCCCCTTGGCACCCGGAGTTTCTTCGTTTGTGAGGATTGCCTTGCTCGCAGCTTGGGAGATGGTTCAAATTTCATCATCTCTTCTATCCAACTAAGCAGACCCTCATTTTCAGATACATCCAAATTTGCAAATATACGGTAAACATGTCATTCTGCAATGTTCTACCTCCCCCTTCTGCTTGACCCCAACTGGGCAACACACGATCTTTCGATGCACCTCCAGAACTTGTCTTTTGATCATAGGAGAGTCGGTCGGAGAACCAAAATCCAAAAAGCAAACAGAATTGCGGGTGAAAAAAAAGCTGTTTCACTTGCACAAAAACGTAAGGTCATTGGGCTTGGAGGGTTTCCCTAAAGTACTACATGCATCCCAAAACTTTTGTGTTGGCCATATTCTTGTTTGGTTCTTGTTTGGTCGTTTGAACTTGGAGTTGCTTAAACTCAACCAAAGAAATTGCCAAAAAAAAACACCTTCTTCCAAAAAAGCAGAGCAAAGGGCGACTGCAAAAAATAATTCATGATATGAATCTGAATCCTACTCTTCCTCCAAGACCCCTTGTAATGAGATTCGATAACCCGGAGGATGGATGACCTTCCTGATGAATTGCATGGAGAGCCAGGCGTTGAGATCGCATTTGACCTTGACCTGCAGTGAAGACCCTGAAAACTCCCGGAAGACTCCTGGAGGTTGGAAGATTAAACCTGCTGGCAGGGAGCTATTTCAGTGGGGTATCAAGTTAACGTTCAGTATCAATCTGGAACATCATATTTCGTGTTGATTTGTCGTCAGTTCAGGAATTTTTGCTCAAAGCAATTCAACTCTTGAAGCATTTTTTTACAAAGCTTTGCTGGAAACGTCTCAAGGAAAACCACGAGTTTCCGAATCGCTATTGCAAACAAATTCAACGAGCTTAAACAGGCGAAATGAGCTGTACGATCTTCAAAGATGTCAGCAGCTTAAAGTCTAAATGGGATTGTGACAAGCAGTCTGTTCAACTGGCAAAGTCAGGACATTTGGTGAAAGACTCCTTAGAATGCATCAGCAGATTTTAGCAGAACTTCCAAGATATACAAATCTGGTCCCACTGGTCCAGTGGTGTTGGCTGCAACTGGTAGAAGCCGCTGCCAGTAACCTCCCTGAACTGAGGACAGCAGACGACGTAGCAACCTAGCAGGGATGAAACAAAACATCTCCAGGGAGTTTTCGGAGGAATGTCTGTGAGTCAGCAAGGCGGGAGAAATCTCGGGAAATCGTTCCAAAGCCTCAATTTTCGTTCCAGTTGGCTGTTGTGGGATTTATAAAATGGACAGCATGTGAAATGATTTACCGCAATTTACCCACCGGAATTGTCAGGAGCTCAGGGGGGAAGGTTTTTCAAGTTTTCGATTGCGCAAACATACTTAAACATCCCAAACAGCCAAACAGCTATATTGCAGACCACACCAAAGCAACTAACCAACCAATTGACCAACCACGATTTAGGTCCCGCTGACCTGTGAAGTGCAAACTCCGGTGCCGAGTGTGCAAGACCACCAAAAGGATGAGCGCTTGCAATGACCTGAGTCACCAAACAGCATGGAAAACAAAGGACTCATTGCCATAGAAGCCGAGTTTTCGAAGTGGCCACTAAACCATTGAAACCCCTGCAAAACTGGAGCTTCACCAAATGCATTTTCAACAAAATGATGATTTCCTTAAGGTTCGAGTTTGATGCACATTGAATTCAGCCAGATTCGAGAAAGGTATGTTGCTTCACTATCACCTTGCTTATGTCTCTAACTGTGGTATTCCTGAACTCCTTTCACTTTTCCACAGTTTTTCAGGTTTTCCCACAACATCCAACATCCTACCCAAAAACAAAGGATGACCATCCGACCGAACGGCATGTCCAAATGTTGCACCTCCTTGTATAAATCATCCCAGTGGAGATTCACTTTAGGATCTCCGGCATCCAACCTACTCCAATGGAAACAGCTCAAGCAAAGGGATGACAACTGCTAACTGATATACAACATTCAATCTATTCACTATCCATTTCTGAACAACCAATTGTAGAATTTAAACTTTGAATCGAGTTTCACTGGGAGTTGATAATGCTGCACTTCTACACAGTTTTGTGTTTCGAATGGTTCCTTTTGATCGATTCAGTCTGCCTCAGCATGTCTTCCAGGACTCTGCCATGCCATTCACGAAGCGTCTCCTGTCTCGACTCTCTGGCATCACTCAATAACTTCTCCAGCTAAACTGTATTATAAACTTCAAATTTTCCAGGATGTCTCGAGTTTGGGAACTCCCCACCCCCCAAGAAAACGTTGTGAAATGTCCATATTTTTCGGGGGTCTCCAAAAAAGAATGTGGAGATTTCAGGATCCCAAGTTGCTGCATCTCAGATGGTCAAATGAATCAACCCAACCCAACCTCCTCGTTCGAGTCCGGTGGAGTCACGATCAAGTCCTGTGGGGTTTGTCAACCAGGTGATTGGTGACGTAATTAACTTGACTTAAAAGCACCCAATGTTCATTGCTTGAGCTTTTTCATGTGAATTTTGAAAGAAACAACTGCAAATCATCATCCAAAAAAGGTACAACACTGCACAGAGACTTTTTTTGTTGGCCTTCCAAGTTCTAATCTTTCCTTTGACAACGAGAGACTCCAGACCCCGCCTCAAGGGCAGGTTTGCGCTGGCTGGCGTTCCATTCTGCCTTGCAAGAACTTGCAAGGCTCCAAATCTCTAAAGCAACCGGGCATTGTCCAAAAAAAATCATCACTAGATCTTTGTTGTTGCACCAGCATGTCCAGTGATTTGGTTGACCTAAAAGCATTGCAGGCACAGTTTGGGGGATCTCATCAGATCCAAATCCTGCCGGTTCAACTCGCGATTTCGCTCCACAAGCCTGCAATATAGAGTGCTGCTCCACATATTCTGCCAGGAGAACTGAGAGACGAGCCTGAAAATTATGGATGCTTTGGGTGCACCCAAGATTGGGAGTCTTGTAGTGGCAGCGTAAGTAGGTTGGTTTGGATCATCGGTTCTTTCTTTGTTGACAATATGATTCTTGAGTGAAATTGAAATTGGAATAGGATTCACCAAAAAAAAAGTAGCTGCAAATGATGACAGCGCTTGTGCAAATGCAGACCTTGGGCTCCTTCAGGCTAGGAGATGATGATAAGAGCTCCTGGCTGAAAAAGATGCTTCAGTCAATCTAGGGGAGTTAGGACTCGACGCTGAGGCATCTTGAGGCGCACTTAGAATCTACTTCCTACGTTGCTTAGAGGAGATTTTTCGGAATCCGTTCTTGCCTAGAGTTGGGTACATAATCCTCCCAAATCTGTGTTGCCAAACTGCACATTTCAAATGTTGGAACCAGCAACTGTTGATGGACAAAATTTGCAGCACTTCAGTTGATGTGGCAAATATCAAAATGATTGCGGTGCTCTAACCATGCAAACTCGCGCCGGATTTCGTCGATCAACAGTCTTGGGGTGGTCCCCGCCTACACCAATATGGTTATGGCTCTAAAAACCGTCTGGATCGTCCCGCGGTGATCCGGACGTCTGGAACGAGGGGGNGCGTGGCTTTACAACAGTTTGTTGCTTGGCTGCTTGGCAGGGTGAATAACTGCAGAGCAGGAAACCCAATAACATGCAACCATCACTGGACCAGACATCAACTCACCAATACATTATATCATTCCAAAGGTCTGGATCAAAGGTCTGGATCAAATCCTTTCGAAAGGTCTGGATCGGAGGTCTGGATCGGAGGTCTGGATCGTGTGTGGGAACGGGGCTTGATCCAGACCTTACATTTTGAGCCGCAGCCATATGTGACCACCAGGGGTCTAATACATGTGTGATAGGATGGCAATTTCCCCAAGTCAATGTTCTTCACTTTCTTCTGTTTTTTTGGGGGGGAACTCTAAGGAAGTGAACTTTCCTATGGCCCTTTTCACTGGTGTCCTTTGCAAACTGCTCAGGGCTTGGTGGCTTGAGGCGTTTGGCCTGGAAGGAGGCTGGGTTTCCAACCTTGGGGATCAAGCTGTGGAGTTTGCCAACTTGTCGTTTCACCAAAAATTTTGCGTGTCCTTTCAAAGATCTGAAAAGTAAGCCCGAGCTAAAAAAAGTGTCACCCTGGGATCTTCCGCATGATCCGAAAAAAAAACCACTTGACAGATCTGGCCTCGCCAGCCATGGCCCTGTGCCGAGCACCCTACATGATGCTTGTGCAACCCATGTCTGGCATATCCATCTTGAGCCATTGCCTGAAATCATCAACTTTCAACCATCTGAAACTTTCAACCAAATGAGTTGCAAAAAATCATGTTTTGGGGGTAAGTACCTGAAGACTGCGAAAAGAATGTTTACAATTTGTATATATAGAGTTGCATGTCTCAGAATCAGTTGTTCCAAGAATGGTTCGGTTTCACTTATATCCAACCAGTGTCCAATCATTTTCAACTCCTGCCACATTTGGGCCTGGGGATCGTCACTTACATTGAAAATCTGAAGCATTTGGTAAACCCCAAAAATGTGATGATAGGGTAGACCACAAACAGACGAAAACGACACCCTCGAAACATATTATATTTTCAATTGGACAGTTGCAGCGGAGAAGACTACCTTGCCTGCCTTACCTACCTTACATACCTTACCTTACCTACCTTGCCTACATTGCCCGCCCACAGACATACCATACATTACATTACAGTACATTACAGTACATTACATTACACTACATTACATTACATTACATTACATTACACTACATTACATTAAATCAAATCAAACTAAAATTCAACTCAATGAAATTGCATCACCTTACATACCATACAGATCGCTTGAATTGTGTGATTTTTGCCAATCCAAGACAGACTCATCTCAAGCTGAGAAACTTTTTCACCGCAACCCATTTCATCACAGCCATTGGGACGAGAAATCCCTCCCTCTTCGTGACTTCTACGGGTCCGGTCAAACCTCCCACCCGAAGTGGTGACTGCAGTGGTGGAGATCCATATGAGCTCATGTTAGAACATATATTTTAGTGTGTTTGAAACAAACAAATGTATTCAAGATAGAGTGCCGAGATGGTTTAAGGGTTTATAGCTTTCATGGCTACAGTGGCAAAAAAAAGTCCCAGCAGCTCTTGTTTTGGTCTGCATTTGGCAAGTGAAGGAAACAATGGCACTGAATGGTGATGCTGTCCCCAAAAGACCAGAGTTTCGCCCTCCCAATGACTGAGTCTTGCGTGCACAAAGTGGGAAAGGTGCATTTTGGCTGATGTGTATAAGCTGAAAAGTGGCGCAACTCCCACAGTCTGAGAGGGGAGTTGCACCATCTACAGCACAACATCTCTTGGATTCAGGTCATGGAGGTCTATCACGAGACAGAACTTCTGTTCGGCCTGGGCTGGGCTTGACCTTTCCAAGCAATCCTCCCGAATGGCGCGTTTTTTCAGGCGCGTAACTCGGGAGCTTCATTAACGGAGAAGGTCAAACCACTGGTCAAATTCAACATACCGACATACCCTCTGACAACTAGTTGAACATGGAAGAAAAACCTGTCTTTTCTCATGGTGTTTATCCACAAAACATCACAAAACTAGGGAGTTTCCCTCGCAATCTTTTTTGAGAATAAGGCGGATAGGAATCAGAATGAGGAGAGAGCCAAGAAGCTACTGCCAGGCAATCCGTTTAGACATTGAGTTTTGGAGCAGCTCTATCTTTCCAGCAATGAAGGTCCGGAATGATGTTTTCATCGGAAAAATCACCAGTGATTTGCACCTCATCCCGGAAACTCAACGAACTTGTTGCGTTGAACGCTTTGTACACATCGGATATGCACCGTGAGAATCGCAGCACCAAACCAAGCTTTCACCATCGAAATTGTCCGAAAGCATAGGAGTATCATTGCATGTAAGAAAAGCTAAGACATGCCAGGGCCAAGCAAAAGTGTATATATATACATCAACCAAAGGGTGGGAGTCCCTTGAAACTCTTCACCCTTTATTGAAGCTGACAAGTCGCGACAGATAAAAGGAAGAAATACCAGATTTATGGAGCATATGGAACACTATTGGATATAGCAAAATGTGACATTTATACTGTATTGTCGACATCATCGCACTACCCTGATGTACTACACAAAGCTTCCAATCAATGAAGCCATAATTATCAACGTTGTTTTTGACAAGTTCCCATACTGTTGAGCACAGGACAAATGCAACAAACATCTTTTCGAGCTTTTCAATATTAGGTGTGTCCCATATCCTTCTGAAATGGACAATCAAAGATGAATAGAACTATTTGCTATCCATTTCAAGGTTATCATGGTGCCGGGTTGCCACCGTTGAACCTCACAAAGGTCACGTGGCGTGGCAGCTTGGCAAGGTTGCCATCAGTCGTGTTCTTCCAATCGTCGCTGCCAACTCTGATCGCGTTCCAGGGCGCGTTCATCCTGCGATGAGAAACTCACTCTGGCTCGATGTAGGTTTTTGGCCGCCATGCTGGAAAAATGCTACATGAATTCTCAGCAATGGAAGTGGACATGCATGTAGATCTAAAGCAAATGAAAACACTCATCAAACTTCTATACATGCCTACCGTATCGCATCTCTTCATCTTTTCTTTTCCTCAACTGAAAACACCTTGTTTTGTTTTCCCCGGGGGAAAACCATCGGGGTTTTTAGGAAAGTTCACCGGCCTCGGCCAGGTTTCCTGGTAACCTTGCCAAAGCTTCCTTCTTAGCTTCAAGCCTCAGCGTGTGCTCCAAAATTGCGTTTCAGTTGACGTTTTGATGATACCACCTTGGACCTGTGATTCTTCTAGATCTAAACTTCTAGACAATGTCAATGTCCAACCTGCGGTTGGCTTCGGGGATGCCTTGGGGAACAAATGCCGCCTGAACCACAGCTGAAATCATTTCAAGTGGCTGCTCCTGATACTCGCTGAAGTCAGGAGAAACCTGCAGGTGGGTAGATACCAACAGCCCACGGCCATCTAATATCATGTTACCTGACCTCACATGCCTTATGCATTACTACTCTCAAACGAGAAGGATTGCCAGGGACGCATCTAGACTTGGTAGAGCAGGAAACTGTCAGCTCTCATATTCCTCAGTCAGTGTGAATCCAATCGGTCTCACACCAACGTAATGGTCTATAGTCCTTACACAGTAAGTTCACTGGTTCACATGCGATTTCAGTCTTTGTCAGAATTCTCCCAAAAAAAACAATGAAAATCCAACATTAAGGAAATCGGATGCACACGGGGATGACATGCACCTCATACTTCCTGGCAAAGTATCTCTTTCTCAACGCCAAGACCTGCCAATATCGCCAGCGATCTCCACTGTGCAATGGTTTATATGTAAGTGGTTTATGAACACCCTCCAAGCATATATCCAACAAAAATCGACAAAGGGTCTGAAGATCTATCTTCAAACATCATCTAATTCTGAGGTCGGCCTGCCATAAAAAGATTCACATCTAACTACAATGTCTGTGTCGACTTGTCCATTCTGTGTAACAGTCTTTCTTCGCCTGGAGCATCAGCAAGTCAGCAATGAGAGGTGCAACTGTCAGCAAGGTACCGGCAGTGGACGCCTCAAGACAAGCGTCTCTTGAAATCGTGGAAACAATACCCCTGTCTATCTGTTGCGCTGCTCAAATGTTCATCACTTTTTTGGGGGGACCTGAATTATAAAAGATTCCAATTTATGCCCAAGTTCGATTGCAAGGAGGGCTTGTCATGTCTGTCACAGATTGGGGGAAAGGCAACACATTTCAAAACTTTGGGAGTTTTTATAGGCCACTGTACTTGCACACGAACGTTTTGGGAGACACGTTCTTTACGACGTTCGGCTAGAGAGATAGCGTGAAAAACAATGCTGCTTCACTGTACACTACTAATCAAATTCGTGCAAGTGCAGAGATCAATCCAATAGTTTGAGGACTATGGCCCAGTATGGCATAGAAGCATGCTTCATAGATCCACATGAAAGCATCATGACTGCACATAACCTTGGGAGGTCGGCCTTCATCACCAGCTTGATCACAGACAAGCGATGACCAACCCCAACAGTTCGAATGAAGATGCGCACCTTGGCCGAGGGGGGAAACCCATGGGGGAACACAACAACCACCTAGACTTGGATTTTAGGGTTTTAGGTGAAATGGCCAGTGGCAGCAGATTCCCTTTTTTCTTGAAAGAATGCTCGCAATGCTGGTAAAGATTTTTCCAAGCATGCCCTTCCCTTGTCCGTTGAAAAGCCCTTTGCTGTTGCTGAGAGGGCCTTCTTCCCCCAGTCCCCTTCGCAATACAAAAAGTACCGTATATGTCGCACACATCCATCATCCCCATGCACACTCCGCAACTGTTCTAGCAAACAGATTACAGATTCCTTTTTTGGCTTTTCAAGTTGTTTCCAGTCAAACAATCCAGGAGAAGCGTATTCCAATATCTCACCAACCTCCATCCAGCCATCCAGCCTTCAAATTCCTGAAATGTCAGGCCATTTTATTTTGGGAGGGGTTAGATTTCCCAACCCTCCTATTACTAAGTACTATTCACTAGCAGCCCTGTGGCGTATCGGTGGTTTTTTTTTGCGAAAGATCTGAGCTGCAAACTCCATTGTTCTTCTTCAAGTAACGCTCATCATCCTGGAGAAGATGAAAAAAGATGCCCCTTTTCAAATTGAGTGATGGGCAAGTCCACTTTTCATCACTTCTCATCACTTTCTCCACGACTGAAATTTGTATAGAAATATATAAATGCATACTCATAGACCTTACAATATCCCAATATCCCAAATTGTACTGTTTCAAGGACGTTTTCTTTTCTATACTATCATTCTTACTATCCCTGTTCTGAAAGTGCCCATATCTTTTGCACTTCAGGCCCCCCACTGAAATGTATTCCGCGTCGTCGAAGAAGTACCCAAACCTCAGCGAAAGCCGGTGACCCGCCGAACGCACAAGGGCACTCCAACAACAAAACGTCATGGCTCTATGTGTCAATTCCTCAGAACTTGTTCAGTGTCTCCAAAAACCCTTTTTGTTGTGTCTTCTCTGAAATGAATTTCCGTCATGTAGCCAACCAAAGTATCCTCCCAAAAAATGATGTACCAACAACTCTGCCCCCTTTTTTCGGGTGAAACAGCACCAACCCCCCACCCCTCCACCAAAGAGGAGAAAAAAAAACGCTCCAAGCTCCACCTTCCACCAGTCCGAAAGCTTCCATGCGGCTGAGCCACTGTGCTTCGTCAAACAAGGTATCCAATCGTCGCACCTTCACCTGGACGGAGAAAACGGCTTGGACTCAATCGAATTATCTGGACCAAATAGCGTATGAGCTATGTACTGAATATTTCTGAATATACTGAATATACTGTATGTATGTAATATGTGAATGCAACACACTGTGAGAAATGTGCATATATATAATTCGAGGAATTCATAGTGCCGGATGGATTTTTTCTCGTTCATGTCGCCTCCGGGCGCTTGGGGACATATGAGAATTTTCGATCCCTAGGTCAATGAGCACACACCGACTGCATCCCAAGCGGCTTCTGGCTTGCATTTGTCGTTATCGATGTGGCAGTTCCACAAAAACTGCACCTGGCAGGTTCTTAGTCTCATATTTTCCAATCACAGTCCTGTCATTCCTCTTATATCTTCGGGTGACAAGATACAGGATATCCTGCAATGGTGGAAAAAAACAACATGAATCCTGCTTGCCTAATTTGATGTTTTCATGCTAAGGGTCAATCCTTCATGAAAAGAATAGGCCATGAACTAAATCACAAAATTCCTCCAACGACTGGAGCCCTCATGGTGAATCTTTCATGCTGCACCTCGATGGCAGCGCCTAGCTTGGAAATCTCCTCAAAAAAAATTGGATCATCTTGGAACCACAGATTTGGAGAGGCCCAAATGGCAATCCCCAAATTTTATTTGGGACAATTTGGAACCACAGATCTGGGACCGTGTTTGGTAATTTTTATCATCCATTTTTCGGGGGTCAAGAATTTTGAGCCATACCCTTTGGATGCCATGAATTGGCTGATGAGTGTGGAGAGGCCTTAGTGTCTTAGTGAAATGACCACATTCATTGTGTGAAAAACCCCGGCAATTTATTCCTATGGCTGCTGAAACTCACTCCTTCTCGATAAGAAGAATCTGGTTGCTGTGTCCCAATGTATATAATCCAACCGTTGACACAAAAATATGGAGCTCAAAGAGGTGGAAGAAAGCTTTGGCAGTTGGTAAAAAATCTGATCCCATCCGTCTGGTGCCACTCTCATTGACGAAGGACTGGAGCACATGGAGCACATGGTACCCCGGCTGCAACAACATGCTAAGCATCTCTGTGCAATGAATCCTTTCCTTTCCCCATGGAAAATAGAAAGCTTTCAACATGGCAATTATTGTCTGAGTAGCAGTACCTTCATGCAGCTACTGTCTGAAACTACCATCAGCCCCTTGTTTGTCACCCCCCAATTTTAAAAAGATGTTTGATCTAGCTTTTGTGAACAAATAGAGGTACCACCTCTCAATTCAGCCGCCCAAAAGGATGAGACTTAGCGCGTTCCTTACAACTCTTCCTTCTCCCACCAACAGGGTCCTCAAAGCGCACGGGCGTTGGTTCGCAGAGGAGCAAGAGATCCCGTACCGTGAAGAGATTGTAGCCCGGTTCAGGATACCTGAGATCGGAAGATGTCGACTCAGAAATGTTCCCCAAAAAACTCCTTTCATTGAACGGGAAATTTTAGCAAAAATTGGATGATCAACACGAAAAGCGAAGCTGTGGGCTCAAAGAACTTTTTTCAGTCGCCTATCTGTTTCCAAAAGGCAACCCAGTTCAATGGGAGTCCAAATATTTGACACTTGGTTATCCGGGAGTCGCACAACCCTCAAGCTGGTGGTTCTTTGGGTGCATTGGAATCAGCAAAACGATGCTTCATCCGTCGTCCCCAACACAAGCTGTGGAGAAAACAAACATAAGAAAGTAGTGAAACCATCACACTGGGCTCTGTTTGTGCTGGTCAAACTAGTGGCATGGGATAGGCATTGTTGCACCTCAAGCTAAAAAGAGCTAACTATCTTCTTTCGTGTCATATTTATTAGTTCTATTCAGTTCTTTTGGAGTGTCCGGACAATGAGTGTGATGTCGCCACAACAGTTGTGTTTGCGCTCTTCGCCAAAAAACATGAAGACCTGCAATTTCTGAATGATTCCCATTTTATCTTCGCAAAGTCTCTGTTTGAGCCGTTTTTTGCGGGTCCCAGGTGCGCATGGTCCATCTCAGTGGACCAAATTTTGGCTGGAGCCATGCCTACAAACCTCAGCGTCACGAATCGTCGAGGCACGGGAAGAGAGGCATTGTGATGCACGTGTTTGACCTCAAATTTCTTGAACCTTACAACATTCATGTCAGTTTGTGTATAGGTAGTGTGTCTTGATATCACTTGTCAATCTCCATGAGTTTCACGTTTCACGGCGTATCCTTGTATTCCCTGAAATCCAACCGTCAAGGAACTGGATAGAGCTCTTGATCCAAATCGCCAGATCTGCTACAGCATCCAATTCATAGGTTTCATCTGCATCCTGACGGAAGATGCCGAAACAAGGCGTGCATGTCGTCGTTGTTTGGGGTCCACCAAGTTGATCGAATCAAGGATTCGGGGAGGGTTCAAACATGATATCAACAAGAGAATGCATGGTATTTCGGTTGCAAAGATGTGTTTTTGGAAAAGAAAACCTTGCGGAAGGTTGGGCAGACTTGTTGTGTTCGCAGCTAGGCTTTTGAAGATGTAAAAAACTCTGGCAAGATCGTCCCAAAGGTTTCCACCTGTTCTCTTTCCTGTTTGGGGAAAAGGATTAGTTGATTTTTTTTCACTTTGAAATCTTTTTGCCCACTGTTGCGCATTTCTTTCACTACAATCAAGGCATCAAATTTCCCGGTCTCCGTTTTTTACTATCGCGGTACTCTGAACGGCTTGAAAGAAACCATGACTTCTTTGGTCATGGCATACCACGCTGAATCTGCCAGCACTGAGCAACTGAGTGGGTTTCCAAAGCCACACATGGATATGATTTGTAACGTTTGTATAAACAGGTGTAAACATATATATCTATCTACATTGAAAAAAATATATATATATATATATATATTTATCTTATTTTTTTGTTGCTACATATGGCACATTTCGGCAAGTCCTAGCACAGCAAGCTGCGGCCTTTTTGAACTTGGGGTAGACCAATGTGGTGTCCTTCAAAAGGATTTTCTTTCCCACTTTTTCACAATCACACGTGCTCGGACATCAAATCTTCCACAACATTCCACGGGATATCCAAACTCGAAAAACCTCTTTGGGTTAAATTTTCCGTCTTCATTCGAGAAGGTTCGTCAGCAGGATTGGAACAGGATGGTATTCTGGCTATCCATGTGAAAGTAAAGTTAGTAGCTGCAAATTTGGGTGGAAATTTGAGCATCTTTCTGTGAGACAAGACGGATGAATTCATTGAAATGACACGCGAAGGAGCCGCTTCATTGTCCACAAAGAAAAAGGTTCCACACAGACTGTGCATCTTCCCAGCAGATAAAGCGCTAAGACTCCAGCCAATATTTCAAGCCCAGCTATCACTTTCTTGGTGTCCTTTTGAAGAAGACTCATGAGTATGTGGAGGCACAATCTCAGCAAAAAGATTTATCGTTGAGAGATCTTACCTCCTTCCACCCGGTATCTTCTGCAGAAGTGCTAGCAGAGTCACTCGATCCTGGCCCGTCTTCACCTTCAGAACTGACATCGTGCGTGGGAAAGGTCCCATTCCTTTCACATGGTTTGTCAACTGACCCACAGCTGTGATCTCTTACGTATTGCAGTCTCACCGCAAAATCATTCTGTGAAGCTGCATCACTGCATCGCCATAGTCCAAAGTGAAACCTGAAATGCATTCTGCCACTGTCTCCCATGCAGATTCCACACTCGTTGCAAATTGCTGCATAATGGGCACCGCCATGGTCTTGCTGACAAAATGGGAATCTCTTGCAGATAGTGGCATGAATGTTCCTGTGCTTACTCCTTCGAGCATAGTCATCACAAAGCTCACTCTGTTCCAGGGAAAGTCCAAAGATGTTTGCATGCGTCAAAATCGTGCACGTCAGACAGTGTGAAGTATAGTGTTGAAAATGCTCTTTCGGAAGGACCCTGCCAAGGCACTCGTACAATCTTTCAATCATCTCTGCAGCACCCATACGTCCCAACGAAAAATCCAACCACGACCTCTGAGAAGGAAAAAGGATGAACCGTTCTTCTCTATCTTGTTCCTCTCGTTCAGGAATAGATTTCAGTCCCATGGATTGTCTCGCTTCCACAACATGTTCACACCATGCAAAACCGAGGAGGCCCCTCATAGGCAGGATAACAGGAAGGAACCTGGTCTGCTTCTGCTCCAATGTACGTGCTGTCTTCGCCCTGCGGAGACTCCCTTCGAAGTATTCGTGACGTAGCCAGTTGCAGTCACTCACTCGCAGCCTTCCGTAAAGAGCACAAAAGCAAAAACCTGCACACCCCCGCAAAAAGTCGTCTTTCACGAGTAGGCAGCATAGTTCAAGCACCACGATGGCAACCACGTCCGAAAGTGGAGCCTGTCTGAGAATTCGCTTCCGTAAGAAACCCAAATGTGCAGCTCCTAATGCTCTTTGTGAATGAGATGCTTCTTCTGCTCCTTTCCAGCTCAGAAGCTCCGCTACGAAGCTCAAACAGGCAACAAAAGTCTGAGCCCTCGTAGGTCCGTTTGCCAGTAGATCGAAGCCACTCCACGTATCAATAGGCCACCTCTTGATTAATGGCGATCTTATCATTGTCTGGAAAAACGTCTTACAGAATTTGACATACATGGCTATGGAGCCTGCCCTCCGTCTCAGAGTGAGGTAGGTTTCCTGGCCACCCAGTGTTCC
This sequence comes from Breviolum minutum Mf 1.05b.01, assembly GCA_000507305.1. Classification (NCBI taxonomy): domain Eukaryota; class Dinophyceae; order Suessiales; family Symbiodiniaceae; genus Breviolum; species Breviolum minutum. Next base: position 29,318 of record DF242944.1, on the reverse strand, counting down.
ATCAACTTGGGAACACCTTCGTCACTCGGGTCATGCACAATCAAGTATGAGAGTGCCGACTCTTCGGGATACGTCATCACTAGATGTAGCCACTTAGCCAAAGCGTTCTGTCTGTCTTTGTCCCTTCCAAAAGAAAGTGTAGCAAGCATCTGAGATTTTGCCCTGCTACGTTTTTCACTGAGAGGTGGTGTCACTTTCAGCCTCGAAGGACCAGAGCTTGGCAGATCTCTAGGAATCACAACAGGGGTAAGAGTCTGGTAAGAGCCATGGCAGCGATGAAGGCGCCCCTCCACCTAAAACATCCTTGACGAAACCAGCTTCCCAAGGCAGCTTAGGTGTACTTACAAATCTATCCCCACAATTCATTGCAGTCTCGAGTGCTCTAGGCACTCACATCTGAAAAAGAAGGGGCACTCGGCACATCACCGATATCGGAAATAAGTCATTTCTACCCCTCTTTTTCTTCATATCCCTACCACATTGGTAAGGGGCCCACCCTACTCTACCCTTTGAGCGAAATGTGGCGTAATCACTTTGATTACTGCGCATTCACAACAAGGTTATCACTACATTCTTTCGTTTCAAATCTTGTAGAGACAACTGACATATGTACAAATATTATATTATATATATAAGATATACATGTATTTGCACATGTATAAAGCCAACCTGGAATGGGACCGAACGACTTTTAAAGCCACCAAGCTGCTGGAACTGTAAGACAGATGAGATGCTCTGTCCAAACAAGACAAACGAGCTTTCCTGCATCCCAAATTCTGCTCTCGAAATATCATATTGATTTTAAAAGTTGTTTGCAACTCTTCAGTATAATTTGCGAACAAACGTACGTATGGCCAATGCGCACACTGTGGCATCGTCAATTGTTTTCGGGGTTTTGGTTTAGGAACACTCCAACGTCAGAAAAAGATCAGAAACAAGAGCAGGACCAACAAAGCTACCCGGGTAATTTGTAACTTCCAAGTTCCACCAAAGCCGCAGGTGATGGGCCTTGGCAGATGTAAAAATAATCGAAGGTCAACGAGGTCAACAAGGTCGACAGGAGTTTGTTGTTAATGATTTTCATGCTTGTTTATCTTATAACATTTGTAGAGGTACAGTAGATTAGTAGATGTTTAGACTAAGCCTAAGCAGCAAGTGCATCAGCTGTTTGTTTTCAAACCCTCCGACATTGGTGGATCTCCACACCACAAAACGGGAAGAAAAGGCGGAAGGATTAAGCATGCTCACAGCAGGAAGATGTGAAGATTGAAAACATTCGAAAGCCGCACTTGCAAAAAAAACATACGTTCCAGTAACAGGGCAACGCAAACCATTCTTTAGCCATTCTTTCAGACCTTGAGAAAAAAATTAGATCCTTTCATTTAGACTGGAGAGTTTGGGGAAGAACCTTTCAACAGTCCGGATCTATGTGCAACGCAATTTTCACACGTGATCACAATGTGATACACCATGACGCAAAGGCTGCAATTGCAACGTTTTGCTTAAAAAAAACATGTTCAGCTCAGCAATGGAGTAGTTTTGAGAAGGTCTTTTCATCTTTTGGAACTCACTCATCCATTGATTTATCATCATTGATTCATTGATCCTGCAGTGGTTTGAATGTCACAATAGCATGTTGACCCAATGGGACCCTGGCTGTTCTTGAACACCTGGAAGCAGTGGAGAACGCCTCTCAACACCTTCAGAACCTCAACAGATTGGATTGAACGACGAACACATTGAAATTCACTGAAAACCCGTTATCTCATCTCAGACAAGGAAAGACTAAAGATCTACAGCAGCAAAAACATTTGCAAGATTCCTTTTTTTAATGGCATGTTTCTCCATTCATAGCAGGTTAAAAGGTACTAACATGTTAAAACATTAGAACATCCCCAAACCAAATTAAGAAGCGACCTTGTTCACCATTTAATGTTGCTGGGATCAGGACCATAGGCATCTTTCCATGTTGCATCCCACACCGCTTGGACTCTCTCCATGAACTCCTGAGGTCACCCCAAAATATCCTTCGAAAATTCCAGAATTTTGTTCCGAAAAAAATCTTCCCAAAATTAACTGATGGAAATCGCCTCGCCTCTGGGCTCTCCTGTGGCGAAGGATAGATGGGTGCTGAGATGGAGGACACCTTGGCCGTCCCGCAAGTGACAAATGGCTACCAAGGCGACCTTGGCCACACTTTGAAGGCCATAGAGGGCCATAGGAATACTTTCACATCTCAATATCCAGGGTCCCCAAACACATTTGATTCCACAACCAACAACGCAGACTTTCTCTGCCATGATGAACTCCTTGTTTGTGGTAATGACCTTGAAACGCGCAGCACGATGCAAGTGGAGTGACTTGATGCGCTACTGCTACTACCGCCACTGGACTACGACTACGACTGGTCTATGACTACAGTGATGTCCTCGCACGCCTCGCTGGCTTTGTGAAGCACAACAAGAGTAGTGAGTAGATGTCTTGGAAGTCTTCCGATATTTTCTCAAAACAACACATTGTGCAAGCGAAGATGAGACAATCATCATCGTCGTCATTGCTAGAATCATAAACATCATCACCATGATCACAAACGTCAATGCGTTATTCCCTCTAACTTGTTTTGCTTCATTAAGATGAATTTATGATGATTAATCAAAATTTAGGATCATTGGCTATCATTGACGATGATCATGATGACGATGATGACGATGATGATGATGATGATGATGATGATGATGATGATGATGATGATCATGATGATGATGATGACGATGATGATGATGATGACGATGATGATGACGATGATGATGATGATGATGATGATGATGATGATGATGATCATGATCATGATGATGATGATGATGATGATGATGATGATGACGACGACGATGATGATGCGCTGGTGGCGATGAACCCGAAGCAGCCAGAGACTTTTTACGGAGCATGGGGGCGTGAAGGTACCGGACAAATGTCTCGGCGAATCTACTCAAACAAAAAGATGAGAGCTTCTGCAACGACCCAACTTGCCATTGGCCTGCAAAGAATATTGAATCAAACGTTCGCTTTCTTTGCCTTTTTTCCCGTACTTTGCATTGTTGGGTCATCTTGAGATTCATATCTCAGGTGAATTGAGATCTGCCAGGCGTCTTCAAAGCCTCCCATGGAAAGCAAACATGGCAACAGCGCCATTGCGATACCTATAGATTGCAAATCTACCACGCAAACAAAATGGAACACAAAAGTCTAAAGTGAAGTGAAACTGCATAATAGTCGTAGTGGAAGCACTACCCGACATCAAAGATGGGTGTTAAACACATGGCACACTGCCACTTTCATGGCACAAGCCAATGCCAGCGGCGCAGCACAACATGGTACATGCCTCAAGGCAATGAGTGAAGCTATGAGTTTTATCTCTGGACACATTCAGAGATACAGTCAAAACAGGCTGTACAGAGCCCATGGCCCTCACACCAGCGAGCTGCAAATTGCGGCATAGCAAAGCTCTGCGCAAAACTGGCAAAGCTTTTTTTGTTACTACAAAATTCGCTTGTGAAGGGACACCCGCCCTTAGCAACTTGTTGGAATGACTCGGGATTGCCTTCTCGAACATCTGCCAAAGAAGACCACGTTGCATGTGGTTACATCAATTACATTGAAAAACATGTCAAAATAAACAGCATAGTGCCAATCCATTAAGGCGTAATTGATCCAGATTCTAGTGTTGAATACCCACAAGCGGGCCGAACTTTTCACGCAAGTCTACAAGACGAGAATTGCTTGAAGCTCGTCTTGTAGCTTGCGTGAAAAGTTCGGTCCGCTGGTGGTTTGTTTTCAGTAAATCAAGCAGCATCCTTCATCCTTCCCCCCAAGCAGCTCACGACGTAAACAGGAGGCATTTGAGAAGGCAAAGCAACCTCAGCTTCCACAGGAATTGTCTGCGAAATCCGAAAGACAGGCCAACAAAGCTGATTTTGCCAACCACTTAAAAAAATCTGGATGGCAACGGTGTCCGCCTTGTTGCCCCCCCAAGGACACATGCCCTAATTGAATCATATACAGCAGGCAGTCTGCTGGGGATTTGCAGGGTTCCAAATTTGGACACATCCCTTGGATGCTCCAAAATCTTGTACTGTATAGTTACTCTTCGTTTTCGAGAGTTCTAAAACGTCACGGGAGTCAAGGTACGACGGTATGACTTGACATTCAACGCTCTTGAGGCACGGATTCACACATGAAATCGAGCTCCTTCTCCTGCCTGTCCTGCAGCAAAATGTGGCGGACACAAAACGGCAAAATGTACAAGCCGTTTTTATCACGACCAGTTTGGACTTTTTTTGTAAGCAACTTGGCTTTTAAGAACTCTCAAACCTTGCCCCTGAGTCCCTAGTCACGGTCGAAGAATCCCATCCCAATGTCCAACGTCGGTCCTTCCTCTTGCAACTTTTCTCGGTGCAGCGCTCTTCGATTGTAATGCTGTCGGCTCTGCCATTTCGATTGTAATGCTGTCGGCTCTGCCATTTTCTGATCTGTTCAGCCGTGCATAAATGACAGAATCGGCATTCATCACGATACCAGCATCCCTGCTTTCGGTAATATAGGCAAGGTTCACATCTTCTTTGGTCGTGAAGCTCCCGTTTAAAAAAAGCGAGGTTTCAAGGGACCTTTTCTGGTCGAGGCCCAAAAAAATGCTCGAGGCGGCATCTTCAAGGCTTGCAGCATCTTCCATGGCCGAGAAAAGACCAAGGAATTGGTGCAGACTGCAGACCCCCACCGTCTGCAGGTCAAAAAAGCATCTGACGGCTGCGGTGTTCTCTTCTTTTGAATCCCCAGGCCTGTGTTGAAACACATTTTTTGTTGAAGTTGTTTCAATCCACCAGCAATGGAAGTGTCATATTAAATACGAATCATGCAGTCCGAATTAGTGGGAAGACAACAACGACAATAACAGAAGTGACCCTTATTAACCAACAGAAATTGGCTTCCCAAACTTGAAATTCCAGGCATCGAAAAATCCAGGTACTGGGATGATCCGACGATTTGTAAAGGCCAACCCAGTCGATGCGCCTTGGTCAGGGATCTGATCCAAAACCGTTGGAAAGATATGGCAGTAGCATCAACTAAAGTAGAAACAGCTGGAGGTTTTTAAGTAACCAAAACAATCCGGATAGAAATCCACAGTGATAAAACTCCACACCAATATCCACCGGGTAACCTCAGAGCCGAAGCTTGACGTGTGGCAAGTAACAAAGCACACGGCGTTTTAGCAACCCTGTCTCAAATGGGTGTTGTCTCCGGGTGTCCGGGCAGAAACAAGGCCACCAGGTTTAAGTGGTAGTCCCTCAGAACAGCCATCGACCACTTGAAGTTAAGAAATTTTGGATGATCAAACTGGAAGTTGGCAACATTAACCAATCTTGTTTTCAATGTGTCAACAAATTATTGTTTGCAAATCTTGCGACCCAAAATTTAAAATGTCTTGGAGTACCCCCAATACACCCAAGAAAAGTTGCACCTCAAACCCGCATCTAGTGATTTGAGGTTGCATTTTTACCTCATATTTAAACCTGGTCCCACCCTTCTCCGGAAAGCCTCTAGACTCACGTTGCGTGTGCCTTCTGGATACATCACCACCTGGATGTTCCACCAAAAATCGTCGTCGTGGAGTTTGAAGATAGACATTTGGATGTTTCCGAAAATAGTGGTACCCCCAAATCATCCATTTTAATGAGTTTTCCATTACAAACCATCCATTTTGGGGTACCCCTATTTTTGGAAACACCCATTTGAAACAACAAACTTTCGGCAAAAACCAGGAAACACAACCGGAAGATCCGCTTCCAAAAACTCATGAATTTGGCTGCCATGGCTGCATTACATCTTCTCTTTCCTAGGTTTCCCCCTTCAATGTGTGAAATACGGGGGCCCGACTTGCTGAAAACGGCTTGCAGCTAAGAAACACCTTTCCCACTGTAGAGTTCATGGCTTTCTGCCCAGAACCTGCACCAACCGTTGCTGGTGACAGACCCAATGTCTGGATGATTGGGGTGCACTACCTTTTCGGATCTGTCATCCCTCAGCTGTTTCCCTAATACATAAGGAGATAAGGACCCGTACATCACCTGTCCCAAAACCTTGCATTGGTTACCCCACCATTCCATTTGAAAACTTCTCTACTCTTGACTCTTGATCTATCGAATCTTTCGGAAACGGTTCCATTCAACACTCTATCTATCTTTGACATTGCGATTCATTGGGGATCAGATTCTTGGATGGCTCTATCTCAAATCTATAAGGCATGAGATTCCTGTGCAAAAGGCACAAGGTTTTTCAATGGAAGCCACCGGCCAGAGGTTCCACCAAAAATACTGACTTGCTACCAGCCCATGGCCTATGTATCCTACTGGTCCCAAATAAAAATTGGACTAGAAGTTAGTATAGTTTTCGGACTTTGGCCTCTCGATACAACTTGAAAATCGGATTTTGCCTTGCTGTCCATTCCACAGTTCCTCCAGCGCGCTTCTTTCCTCTTTGAAAGAACCTATGGAGTTTACAAGAAGCGTTTTGTGTAGAAATCAGTTTCAAGTTTCTTGCTTTGCGAGTTCTTGTTTGGTGACTTCATGTAGCCCTCCATTTTCTCCGTCAAATGGCCACAGGGTATCCACACCAAATCCATCCACGCAGCGCGCCATATGCTGCCGTCATGGGTATTCCCAGGGCCACCTGAGGAAAGAAACATCCACAAATCGAAATAAAAATGAATTTACCGAAACACGTCCCACCCAATTCTGATCATGTAGGGTAGTACAATATGATGCCTTCTATTTCTATAACAACAAACTACATATTGCATATCGAATGAGTTGAGGTTTGAAAGCAAAAAACAACGGGCTGGCTTTCAACAACACATGAAATGCCCACAGGAGCAAAAAAAACAACAAGTCTCGTGGCTACAACCCTGGCATTTGGCAATGGCAACACAACAGGATCACAAGGACAAGCAAGTTGCTCTGGAAAGGATGAATGAAAGACAAGGCGATCAAAGTAATGCAGCATGAGTCAACATGATGCAACATGTTACCATCCCAACTGCTTCACTTCCTTCATATCTCACGCTATCATCACGTGAGGCTGCTGCTCATGCCAGGTTTCTCTCATTTCTCTCATCAAGCCAAAGTATCCAAAAATTAAAAAAAAACTCCTTAAACTAATCCAGAAAAATGGTTGAAAGGTTTGGCCATTGGCTCAGTGTTTCATCAATCTACAACTCTCAGGGCCCCAACCAACACTCGGGAAATGAAGGAAGGACTTCCAAGCAAAGTGCAGTCAACCTCGGTAGGTTGAAGCAGTAAAAAGCTTCCATGACATCTGGGATGTAAAACATGGGACTGGGACGATATGAAACAACCCTTTTTAGTGCTGTTTCAGCCAAAATCACTGGGTCAGTGGACAATTCTAGTGAGAAACCATTGGATTTTTTCATGTTGATTTCCACACTAATGAGGGATGGACCCAGACAAAGGATAGTTGATTTCCAAAATTTGACCAACTTATAACAACTTTTAAGACATAGCCATGCACTGCTAACAGATTTAGCTCCCTGGCAGCCAGTCAGAGGGCAAAACCAGACCCTCTTCTGCCAGGCAAATGGATTGGAAGTTGCTCTTGTTGCACTTGTAACGGCATTCTTTGCTAAATTGAAGCTTCATCATCAATGTACCAATGTACCATTTTTTGGACAAATCTTAAGGTGCAACAACACCGCTTGCAGTTGTTTGGGCTTGAGATGCAGCAAAAGATTATCGAGTTGTTTGGGCTAGATTGCTGGAAAAATGGAAAACTATGTATATTTATCTATTGCATCAATATTTATCATGTTTACAAATACATGCTCTCCAATCGTTGTTAAACCTTCGCAATTGCTACGATGGCACATTTGCTCCTAAATCGGAAGCTTGAAGAATATCAAGCATCAGGCTTCTTGGAGGTCTGGGCAGCCCTACCACGAAGTCTCCCCAACTCCTGGCATAATCCATCGTAAATCCTTCATGATCAACCCAACTCTACGGCTTTCAAACCTTCAAAAATGGAGTGTTGCCTCACTCACCGGCAACCCGGAACAGCACGTTTGAAGTAACACTGCGACATCGCTTGCCAGTCCTGTGATTAGACAAGAACATCACTGGTCTTGAAGTATCATCCTGGGCCCCAACAAACCCATCAAACACAGCCGCAAGTAGCCCAACCCCTGGGCATCAATCATTGAGCATTTGAAGGTTTCACAATATGTTTGGAAATACTACACAAGTTGACAAATGTGCGCCGGGCCGGAATTGTCACACAAAAAAGAACACACCTGAGATGTTCACCATCACAGGGTGAGAACTTGCCGTAGTGGCGAAACCTGACATCATGTTGACTCAGGGGTCATGGCATGACCAACCCAACCCTGCTGCAAAGACTTTGCAAGACTTGCAACTGGAGCCCATCAAACGTCTGAATGATCACTTCTGTTTAGAGTACTGACTCAAACGAATGATACTGATACTGGTGATGCGCCGACTGAGATGAAGAAGCGCCCCATACATCATGGAGAAATCGGTAGATCAAAAGGAAAGTCGCTTTTTAGCATCAAACCCCGGTGGTTCGTCCAAGGAACGTGCACCCACAAGGCTCAGAAGATGAACCCCAGTCTTGTCTGGCGGCACCTGACAGGTTGTGTGTTCCAAGTCCCTTTTGCACAAACGATGTGTGTAGGTCAATCCTGGCAACACCATGATGTTTTGGTGTTAACCACTGCCAAAAACACTCGATTTTTGACGTACAGTAACTTTCAGGCAAACCTCCCATTTTTTGAACATGTACTGTTCAAGTGACCGTGTCCCCGGGAACAACGTCTCTTCGAAATCCTCCCACCTGGATACCTATCAGCAAAAGTACCGTGGCCAATCCATGCAGCAACTGCGACGGTGGGCGAGTTTCAGGATGTCGGGACGTCATTGAAATGAGTCCCAATTCAAGAGTTGTGTGGAGGTGTCTTCAACATTTGGAAACTCTTCGAAACATTCCATGTACACTGTACACTATGTTTCACAACATGCTGATGTATGAGTTTGGATTGCGCATCTATACTCTATACCATGGGCATTCTGCGATTTGCTTTGTGTACCTAATTCACCTGAAAATTATTGATATGTTCTCAATTTCCATAGGCACATTTAACCGACCCTAAACCCCGGGTTAGATGTTTGTTGGCCCTTAGATTTCGACTATTCAACTTCCAAGCACCACGTTTCGGGTGGACCTGCGTGTACAGCACTATAGCCACGAATACAGGCACCTAGCCGAAGCCCAGTCTTGAAGCAAACTTCGGGACACCAAAATCGGATCAAGCAAACTGAGGTTCAAACACAAATCGGCCGGCATTGAGGTGGTCCTTTCCTCCCACAACAACGATAACAACGATGCCGGTGTCCCGGAGTCCCAATTCAAGATATTGACAGGAAGTGAAATAATCCGAAAGACTACCCCAACAGCGACGAAGCCATTGATTTTTTCTGGGTCGAGAATTCACGCAACACTGGGGAGACAAATGCAGAGAACAGTTGGGTGGTGACCTTCCAAAGAACCTTTTCCAGCAGCAGACCGGGACACAAAAATGTGGAGAGCTGGGGGGGGGGAAACCATCCATGAAATACAAAGTCAAAAGAGCAAAGTTTGCCCCCCCAAAAAAAAAAAACGAAACGGCAAGACTTCGTGTATTCGTGTGACGACTTCCTACACTACGAATTCTCATCGCCTTGCATCTTCCACTGAGAAGGAACTGACCATGGTTTCCTCCTGGGCCATCTGAACCAAGGGCCATGTCCAACAAAAAAATTGGAATCACAGATCCAGCCAGATCTAGACATAATATCTGTAAAAAGATATGTTGTGTGTTACAGTATCTCAAACAGTGAAGTGAAGTGCTCAACCCAGGTTTCGAGTCAGCAACTTCAAACCTGCATCTGCTTTGCATCTTTCTTGCAAAAGAAACAAATACTTTCCCTGCCCTAAACTAAGAAAGAAAAAACTGCAAAGAAGCTTTCCCAGCTGAACGTCTTCCAAGCAGCACTTCTCAGATGCTATGACAAGTGATGCTTCAAATTTTCAGTTTTGACAACCTGACACATGGTTATATACATAGTTACTTAGTTACATATAGCTACATACTGAGTATCATCATATCCATTTCTATCCATCCTCAAGTTTCTCCCAAGTTTCCACCAGTCCTCGGAGGTCATCCGTCGATCAATTGGAAGTCCTATGGATCGATTGGTAGCTGATGGTAGCTGAAGAATTTTGCTGGTTAGGATCTTGAACTTTCGTTGTTTCAAAGGGGACAGGAACTGAACTTTCTGAGAACTTTGGCTGTTAAAAAACAACACTTTGGGTAGACACAGCTTCTCATCCCTTCCCTAAACTGTCCTGGTGACGAGAACCAATTGGCAGAAATGCTGCGATCCACCCTTTGTTGGATATTGCGCACTTTTGGATATTGTGCCAAGTTCTGCTTCAATGTAAAAGTGTTTAGGCACTTGACTTTCTCCCAATGCTTTGACGACCGAAAACAAACTGTGAAATAAGTCCACTCTTGCAGTCAATAAAAAAATATCCTGCTTGTAAAAGCTCATGCAATTCAGTGATGTGCAATGACTTGCATTTGTTCTTGTCTTCTATTGTATTCTGTGGCTCTTCGGTGCGGCACGAACCATGACCTCATTCAACCAATCTTCATCCTGCGTCCTTGTTCTATGGTCATTTCTGAATCCAGAAATGATCACTACGAAGCACTCGGTATAGATATATGATATGGTTGCTGTTGGGAGGGACTTTTTGACTGCTGTGGCAAGGAAAAAATGCTCGTTTTGCCCTCCACCCTTTGTTTACAAGTGGGACCAAAAGAAACTCCACCTCCTTGTCTGAACAAAGGGTCTTTTTACTTCGTGGACTACATTCTCAGGTGTAGCCGTACTGTAAAGAAGAGCTTCATCCGATAATTGGCAACGGCATACTATCTTGATGGAATTTGGCATGTCTCCAAACCAGGGACTCTTAAAATCTCATTAAAAGGAAACAAAAAACAGAAAGCCAACGGACAGCAAGTTGATAAATCCATCCATCGCCTCCACCGGACACCAGGAAGGTTCGACGCAAAAACCTTTCTCTGAACACCTGAAACGGGTGAAGTGGATGGCCCCAAAAAAAATGAAGATCCAGAATCCAGGAGCTGGGAGAAATTCACTAGGCCCAGCACTTGCCATCCACCTGCGAATGGCAGTCCTGGCATGCTGACGCAACATACAACGGTAAAGAGCACAGAGAACCCTCGTGAAGCCACCGTAGCAAAGCATCAGAACACTTCCCGCCGGCCTCGTCACTCTCACAGGGCATGTCTTTGTCTTCACAAACACCACGCCTTTGGACGTTGAAAATCTGTTGTATTGGATCAACACGAAACAAAAGTGAGTCATGTGCGTCACAAACTCAGAATTTCTTTTGAATGTGACAATCGAAGGGCATCCAATGTGAATTAGGAGACGAGATGATCGCACCACTGTTCAGGAGAAGGTGAAAATAACACAAAACCTCAAAACCCGGGTGAATCTTGTACCTGGATACTTCCAAATATGTAAAATGTCTGCCTTTTTGTTGGGTCTTGTGGTTGAAAATTTTACACACCTGGAAGATCCGGTTATAATATTGCCAGCAATCTGAATCAAGGGCACTCTCATCGCAACATGATCTAATCACCATGCCTTAATGTATTTTTTTCTCACCTGCCCAACCTTAAGCCTCCAACTTCTGACGCGTAAGGGATTGTCGGGTGGTGACCTGAGCCCGCTTCAATTTGCAGAGCTGGCAAAACAAACATCTTTGAAACTGCAATCCGATTAGTTGTTCTCAACAAAAACTGTGTGAGACTGAAACGACCCTGAAGTACTTTCAACTGTTTTGACTTGGGTATTTTCTTCAACGCCAAAACATCCTAATCCTACGTTCCCAATGCAAATCCCACAATGAAGCGAACAAACCACCGCTGAAAGCGCGGGACAAAGACGTTGCCGTTCTCGAGGCCCGGGGATGTGATCTCCTAACAACAAGACTTTCCAAAAGGTGCTCCAGCGGCTGTTGGGGGGTCCAATGTTTCTAGTTGTATATTTCCCCCCTTATGAAATCAGTTTCTTGGAAGGGAAATCGGATACTTCATAACCATATCCCATCCATTTTGGTATGCTTAAAACCCACAATGACTGTTTTGAATCTATTTCATGTTTTTTCGCTTGTGTTTGCGCTTGATGGAAAATCAAATATCATCATCCAAAATAGTCCTGATACGTTTGCACCCAGTATCTAAAATATAGACTTTACGAACTATGTTGATTGAAACACGGGATTGCTTTCAATCTGATGTGGCCTGCCTGGAATTCAATAGACAAACGATGACAAACGAATACAGTAACTTGTATCAAACATGACTTACAGCGCACCTTTTCAGTTCAAAGCGTTCCTATGAATCAAAACTCTGATTTGAAAACCTATCCAGGTCAGGCCTCAAATCAATTGGACAATGCGGTACCCCAAAAAAGCAAAAAAGAAAGTCTTGGTTGATCTGCAAATGAAAATGGAATAAGAAGTATTAATGAACTCAAATTCAAGTTTTGACTATGCCGCATTGAAACTGAAAGCACTGAGTGTGAAATTGAACAAAATGATTCCGACTTGAGAGGCAAAGAACCATGTTCAGTTTTCCCATTCAAGAGAAAAAAGACGCGTGTCCTAGGCCTCCATTGCTTTCGGGGGGGGCATTCTCATCACATCATTAGATTTAAAGTCAATTGCGAAAGGGACAAAGAGTGATGCTGCACCCCAACGGAAACCAAGACAAAAACCCCCCAAAAAAAACAGTTTTGGAGGCCGAAAAAACTCAGCTGTTGGAAGATTTGGTCCTTTTAACCAACCGCAACCCGCACCTCGGCAGTGAAGTAACGCACCTTAGGCCTTCCGCTGCTTACTGCCACGAAGTTTCCATGCACGTGCGTGGCAACAGCTCCTGGAAGCGAAGAGATTTGGCCTTTTTTCGAAAACTGCCAACGCCGCACCTCGTGATGGCTCGTAGTCCAAGTAGCCGCGACTGTAGATGAAAATACCAAAGACGATGTAGGTCACCATCGCTGTCTGCATGCGTTTCTGGTTCTCAAGTGGTTCAAAAAAAGGTAGAAATTCTCATTGCGATTCTATGTCCACTCTACGAAGCATTCCAAACAGTGCTGACGTGACTAGACCCTCTTCATAGCCGCGCTGTCTCGCCTGCATGGTCCATTGTATGAGACCAAGCCACTTGTTTTGGATTTCCACCTCCCAAACTTGTGAGACACAAATCGGGGGGAACACTGCAACAATCAAACGAGAAGCCTTGGGCCGAATCCTTTGCTCCACAAGCTCATTTTACGCCCAAACCATATATTCGGGAGTATGAATGTCAAAAAGCACGTATTTCTGCCCATCGTAGCCAAAATATTCGACAGCAAATCAAATCTCGTACTGGAAACAGTGTTTCACCGGAAAACTCGCTGAGATGTTATGATCTTCCTGGAAAAACTGTGCCAACGGCTGTTCCCTGCAACTTTGCCTGCTGCTTGGTGCTGTAAGAGCATAGCTTGTCAGGATCCTTCCCAAAAAGACTCCCAGCATGGGGACGGGACATCAGAATCAATGGAAACTTTCATCACTCGATCTTTCAGATACAATTGTACAGGATTAAAAAAAACAAGGGGGCACCTTGTGACTGTGATGACTTCTTAGTAGCAACTAATTAACTAATACATCAAGGCCACTTCCAACGTCATCCATGCCTCACTAGCTCCAAAGAGCTCCATGGCCCACCACAATTCTACGAGGAAAGGTTGATGCAAATTTCTTCGCAAATGTGTGGGTATTTCGGGTAGCTATGATAGGCTCAACTTTTAGGTGATTTCCCAATTCCAAAGACAATTGCAATGAAAACATTTACAACTTGACTGCAAAAATGTAAATTCAAGGAAATTACATGAAATTACACATGATGAGTTTTTTTGTTGCATGTAAATTTCTATGATCTAATTTGACAAACATTGGTTGTTACCAGCAAAGCTGTGATGGAACTAGGACAACAACATGGTAGCCTCCAGTGATTAGATCCAATTGTATTCCTTGCAATGCCTTGCAATGCCTTGCAATCGATCCAGAAACATCTCCACGCAAAAGAATCTGGCGGCAGCAACCAGGAGCCAGGCCATGAAGTTGAAGATGACAAACCGGCGGACGAGTTGCCGTTGCCAAAGCCCACAAGTGTATTGAAGATGATTCTCAAGCAAAACAGTCAACTGTGAACTGAGAAATACCCCTTTCCCTGACTTTTGCCCCCTTACTATATCCATCTGTTGAATGTCAGATCAGCTATCATCACTGGTTTCAGATTACCAGCTACCCATCCAGTCATGACCATCCCCTCCAAGTGGCACATATGAAGTGAAGCCTTTTCCCCAGAAAGCTTTCCTGTGAAGCAACTCGCATTGTGAGACACGCCGTCGGGAACTTCTTGCAGGCGAGGTGCCTCGAACATGTTCCTGTGAATTGCACGCATATCGTTTACAAAAGTGCATAGTGATGTTGCCTCTAGTAGCGTGTTGAAATTTCGAAATATCTTAAACCGACAGAGTTTGTTAGAGTATTGAAAGACATTGAAAAACTAGCAGTTTATGTTTTGCATCCTCTTCTGTCTAGTTACCCCTCCCACAATCATTGTTCAGTGGAAAATGACAATTCTGTATATAAGGGAAACTAATCTTGGTGGCATCCCCATTTTCTACAGCTTGTCATGGTTACCATGGTTCTTGCAGGGAGAGTATTGAACGATTTCATCCTCCAGCACTTGACATTCACAACAGACTGACGACATCCGTTGCCCATCGGCTCCAAGCTCACATCAGCTCAGACCTTACCAGCGGCAACCAACGCAACTTCCCTTCATCAAGACAAGTTGATGAGTTTCGTTCATGAAAACAAACGGAGGATTTCTTCACATAAATGTGTATGTACACAGTTCATCATAATCATGTGGACAGATATTGGTATACAGTATACAGATATGGGGATGTCTAAAGACTAGGGACCCCAAACATAGTTTGAGACTACTTTCCAGATACCCCCACCCGCGAAATGTAATTCATGGATCTATGCAGGGACCAAGAATGGCACAGAAACCCTGCAGTTTCAAACTCATATAAACCAACAAACTGCAACTCCATAACAATCTTGGCACTATAAAGTGAACGAGCGCGGCAGGAATTTCTTCATTGGAACAGCAGCCAGAATTACCCTCGCAGGCCCACTGCAAAGGACAATCAAACTTCATTGGGTTGCGCACATCAGCATCGTCGCAATCTGGCAAACAGTCACGGTGTAGCAAACCAGCTCCAAAACAAAAAAACTCATAAAAGTTGATAATGTTAGGCACAGGAGTGTTCTCCTAATGTTAATGTTTCATACAAATCCTGGAAATCAATATTCCTGCATTCAGATCAAAGATGACCAAAGATGACCACCAAAACACCAACAACAAAAAAAACTCGTGCTGTTTCCATGTCTTCGGGTGATCCAACGTCCAACCGCCTTCGTATGTCCTGCACGTTCTGCCAACTCGTAGGCGGTCAAGCGGCGCTGACCCCCTCCCTGGCGTCCAGTTTTTTGTGGATGAGCCATTTTTTCTGGAAAAAATGGGAGGAGGCACCCAAAGGTCCAAACGTATTTACATCATCAAATATGTATGTTCCATTCGACCCCGAAATGGCCGGCCTCATCAAAGGAATGGGACACATCTGCTTTATTCTCCAGGAGAAGCTGGACAACAGTAGCATGCCCCTGGCCAGGGTTTCTTGACATCAAGACCATTCAGGTGCTGCAAACATGTAGCCGTTTTTTGCTGCGAAGTTTTACAGTTCAAGAGCTCCACTTTACCAAAGTTGGAAAGCTGCAAACACTTGTAAGATCGCGAGCAAAATCTTGACAACTTTTTCCACCATCTGGAAGTGTCTCGGATTAGAAGCATCTCTTTTCGCGCTGCAACCTTTTAGTTTTTCACCGGCAGAAAACGCCAATGCAGAACTTGCAACGACTGCAGCGTTTGAAAACTGGTGTCGACCATGCTGGACTATTTTCAATGGCCAACTCAAAATAGTTCTACGCAGGCGACTGAATCAAACAACTTAGCTGAAGGTTCGTAACTGTAACACCACACAGGGGTCACCCCCCTACATCTCGCACCAGCTAGCAGCTAGAAAATTGTGGCTTCGGAAAGCTCCGCCTTTCGACAAAGCCAAAGAGCGAAAAAGTAGCAGCTGTGCAGAAAAATAGGCACAGCCAAATCTGTTAGATGATCAGTTTATGTAACAGTTTTCCTTCAGTTTTGTATGGGATGTTCTCCCTTCAATCATTTTCCAAATTTTCGGTGGTGGTTTTTCATGTTGCCAAAGGAGCCTTTGCCTTGGCTTCCGTTGAAAAGAAATCTACGCAGTCAAGTCAGAACTGACCTTCTTCAATACAAAGAGGTTGCCCCGATCACCTGAACAAAAACACCAAGGAAGACACAGCACTTTTTGATAGAAAGTTTAGATTGAAATTCAGACCTAATGTCATCCCCCCAAAAAATGCAATAGAAATGACATAGATGTCTTTTTATAGTCTTCAGTACAGGATCCTCTAGCATCTTCGGTCTTGTGATTTGTGGTACATTTGCACAAGCTCAAAGTGTGCATGTGCACGGTGCGTGTGAACATAAGCATATGCTCACTAGCGTAGCATCACCATCCCTCTGTACATCCACACTGCCTCAACCTAAGCTTATGTCTTGTGATTGCTCAACTTGACAGGCACCTCTACTTAGTCTCAGATCATCGTCCAAGTACGTCACCTGCATGGGCAACGGGGCAAAACCCTAAAAAAGGGCTTCAAGAATGGAACCAAAAGCCACAAACTGTTCTTTTTGTCAAATCCTTGTAAGCAAGTTTCTCAAAAAGCATACTCCATCGAGACGTCGTTTCCAGACATCAAACAACATGGTCGCAACCAAATGTTCGCCTGCAAAATGCCAGTCGCACTCTCAGGTGCCGGAATTGGAAGGAGTCCAAACAACCTGAGCAAACGAAACTCTCGACTGGAAATCATCTAGAAATCCATAGTGAAATCCGTGTATATGATAAATCCATGTAGATGCGACAATCTCATCTACAACTTCTTTGAGGTAAATTTAACATCCATTTCGATCAAAACGAACCTCCGCACAAGAAGAAAACAGTTCAGAAGATTGACTTACTGTATTTCATACAACACGATTGAGAATGTCCATCTCAGATTGAGTCACCTTGAATTGAAGAAGCCTAGGCCTGGATCCTAATGTTTATTAAATGTAAACTTTGTCATGTTTGAGCTTTCCACTCTTCCAATCATTGTCACTGTCTTACATGTTTTACCAACTTCAAACTATGACGGCTACTCCTGTTGATGACTATAATCCTCCACGGGTCGAGTCCGAGTGTGCGGGTAGGGGACCCAGTTCAAATTGGAGGCAAGTCTTGAAGCGCCATCAACATGACATTTGTAGGTTGTAGGATTTGGGTATGGTACCTGGATACTCCGTTGATGCCGACCATGAGATTTTTCCACTCAAAACATGTCCAGCAATTCAAAATATGCCAAGCCACGTGAAGACCTTGAAGCGCACTCCGACGGTCGTCTTCTCCAAACGATCCACCTTTAGGGCCGAGGGTCAATCTTGGGGGTCAACACACTTTTAGCCATAGCCATATTTGGAAACATCACACTGATGATGCAAAATAGCGAGAGATCACTTGCCAAAGCCACCAGAAAAAGATCTATACATATATGTGTTCGATATTTTTTTCAATTCTCCCATTCACTGTACTTCGAAAAATCTACTTTTAATCAACACGATGTGAATAGCTGCCGTCTTTTTCTTTGTCCCTTCATCTACTCCAGCCGTCCGTGCCTGCGGAAGATAGCTGCCACCAGGATTTTCTTCCGCCCCTTGCTTGAAGAGAAGAAAGTCGTCTAAGCGACTCACAAACGCCTGGCTGTCCAGTCCAAGACTAGTGACAGTCACACCCAAGTCGCACTGCCACATTGGTTAGCTTGGCTATCAAGGCAGGTTGTAAAGTGATGATAGTGGTGCAGCTAATGGCTCCACATGATGATAGCTGATGATCACAAGCTCCAAACAGAGACATCTGAGAAGAAATAACGCAAATTAGACTCCCAAACACAACGAGTGCTGCTGTGAGGGCATGCCAGACATCTCATGATACAATCATCTACTATAGGGCTAGGAAGAAAGGACTTTCACGGACCATACGACTGTTTTGATTATGTGATTGCGTGACAATAGTCAGTATATACAGATACACACTTTGTATGCTTTAACAAAAAAACACATTCAAAGTGCAAATGCCATTGTCAAGTTGGAGGTTGCCTCTCTCTGCTCGGGACCCAAGGGCGCGATGCTTGCATCAACCGTGTTACGCCTCGCAGCCAAAGGCACCCGTTGGCACCCGTTGGCACCCATCATCTCGTCGGAAAGTGTTTGGTGAGCCTAGTGTAACCATCAACCAGTAGGTGGAGTATCCTGCAACCTTTCAATTTGCAACTTCTTCAGGATACTTCAATTTCAAATCTACTCCATGCACGTAATTGCAGATTCTTAAGAATCAATGATCCCCATGGCAACCCGTTCTTGGTGGTGGATTTACTGATATTTACTGTAACATAATCTAGGTAAATTGTGACACTCACCTTCAGCTGGGGACTATCCCCAGACAGCTCATGCGGATACAAAACTGATCTCTTTTCAAAATGCCTTGATGTTCTTCAACTTCCATGTGTTTCACATTTGTGTGTCTATATCTGCCCAATCCACATAACATGACTATGAATCTGACTGTACCCTACTCTTCACCGTTTCAGCACACCAGATTGAAACCACGGACCCACAGTGACCCTAAGGAGGTGAACTCCAGGTTCCGCGCAACCCCAGCCTGGCCAAATTGGTTTCCCCATCAATCAAGAGTGACTTTTAGAGGGGTGTCATTTCAGTGTGGCCAACAGAGTCTAAAGTTTAATGTCAAAACCATCTCAAGTGATCAAGAGGATCTTGTCCATCAAGATGTACAAGCACAGGTAACATGATGAAAATCAAGGTGCAATGGATATTAAATCCGTAAAAGCTCTTAGAAAACAGGCAGTCCTCAGGATCCAGATATTGAAGGATCGGCTCATCCGGCAACGGCTGAAAAGGCCCAGGTCGTCCAAGGCCCAAGATGGCAGCGCTCGTCCTTGCTGCCCAGGAAAACAAATTTTGGAGAGGGACTACCTTTGCTCTACAGCAAAACAAACAACACCGAAATTGACGATTGTTGCCAATGTGCTTTCAAATGTGGGAAAACTTGACACCAGGAGAAAGAGTTGCTTGTAACACAACTGGTTGTATATGGGTGTTTCTCCAAAAATAGGTGTACCCCAAAATGGATGGTTTATAAGGGAAAACCCTATTAGAATTGATGATTTGGGGGTACCCCTATTTTTGGAAACACCCATAAATAACTTTTCTGTCGTCATTGGTTGGCCCCAGAGTTGGCACCACTCCGCTGAAGTTTTTCATCATGGCTCGTCCAAAGAAGCTCCCAGTCCCCACGCAATTGGTCGCCTGCAGATGCGGTGCCCAAGCCAGAGTTGCAGGGCCGAAAAAGATCAGAAGCGTGGAACGCTTCAAGAAAAGAAATTCTTGAACTGGTTGGAGGTAAAATCGAGACAAGTTTGCCTAAAGTTTTATCACAGCTTCAAGCGAAAGAAACAGAAAATGACACTCAACTTCATCTCTTCCAGCTGGGAATATAGCCATCATATCTTCAACCCTGCTGCTGTCGGTTTCTGGGGTCCCGTTCTGGAAAGCGGCTCAGAGATTGGATTCAACGTCTCCAGCTCCGAAAAACTCACCAAGGAAAATTCATCGGCAACATGGACGGAGTCCCGGCCATGAAACGTTGGACAAAACATGTTCATGTACACAACTGAAAAGAAATCTTCATGAATCTTAGTATTATACGCACATATGTACCAAATCTCAAAAGGATAAGAAGCGTTTACTCTTGTTCACTTGGCTGATTGGGCTGCAAATCTGCCAGCAGCACATTTTCTTGATCTCATCGTTCTTAGATTCATCTGCTCCACGTTTGGTGGTGCTTATGATGTCAAGCAATTCCTCAGGTCGATTGGCAACACGCAATATGACGATGGGTTGCAGCTTTCCTTAAAGACATGCTTCGGATTGAAACTGGTTTAAAAACGTTTGTACTTTTACATTCATGTTGCAAGCAGTTTTCTAGGTTAGCATCGCAAGCACTCAATGCCTTTACACATCGAAAAATGAAGCCACAATTCTCGTTTGCAACTGTCAAGCTGGGAACACAAAACTGGGCCCCTGTGCTTTTTTTAAGGCCTCACGCCGTTGACGGAGCACCTCACGGTGCACAACCAAAAGATTGCCAGACCCCAAGCAACACCAAGCAACACGCGAGTTTAATAGACTCATATGATACCTTTCCGCTGCTAACATATCAAGGGTGTGTAAAGATGGTCAAACAAAGCAGCAATTTGGCAATTGTCCATTCGACCAAGGCTTGCACGGCAACACCCAACAAGGCTGCAGCTCCCAAAACCTACAGGAAAAGTCCGTAAATTGGAGAAAAAAGTGCTTTCAGAATCTGTTTGGAGCTGGTTCAGTGTTTAGAGTCTAGAGTTTAGATGAATTTAGGATTTTTGGTGGCTTGGGTCTGGCTTAGGTAGCCAAAATGACTTCAAGCAGTGTTGATACCCAGGTTAAACTTCACCAAGGAGCAAATGGAACAGTAACCAGATCCACGGAATCCATCCCTATGGCATCTCGACTGAATCGTCGATAGTGGGCGGTGCCATACACGCGCTGAGACCAATGTCGAGGGTGGACTCCTGACAAGACCGGAAAATCACACTCTGATGATGATGATCATGATGATCATGATGATGATGATGATGATGATGATGATGATGATGATGATGATGATGATGATGATGATGATGATGATGATGATGATGATGATGATGATGATGATGATGATGATGATGATGACTGTTCTCAAATTGTACTTGGGATTTACATGGATTGATTTCAGTTGTGAAAGCATACTTGGCATGATCAGGTTTTAGCCTGGACGGTCTCAGACAGTTTGGGACATTCTCTGCATGTTTTTCCAACTCCAAAGAAACGCTTCTCAAAACCAGAAAGCAAAAAAACGGGTTGCGAAATTCGTGAAATTTCTTTTCTGTCCTGCTACAAAGGGAAAAGACATCGCTCGAAGTGATATCCAAACCTCAGATTTTAGTCCAACAACAGCCATCGGGCCATCGCCAAGCTGCCGAGTTATCACCTCAATGCCGTCCCTGGTATCTCCATTTAGTCTCTGGCAGCTATGAAGCACCCTGCTCTCCGGAAGGACCTGGGCCCATTGTAAGTTTTCTTCTATTGGCCTAAGGAACTCTTTGCATGCATTTTTCACGAAACTGAAACAGACTTGCATATCTCTGTCTTATGCTTTCAGAGATTATTAGGTTTGTTTGCTACTTTGACCCCGCCTCATGGGAACAAGGCCCGCTCTCATGGCCGAGAAGGCGTGCGTGGTCAGAAGGCGAGTTCCATGGAGGCCCGCTGTGCTTGCATGTGTTTGCTGAAGCGAAAAGTTGGAGAGTCCAGTGAAGCACTGGAGGATTCTTCAACGAAAGGCTCCGGAATATTCCGGAATCACAAGTTATTTTTTTTATGCTAAATTGATCGAACCAGTGCTTACGATAATATTGCAAGGAGTCACAAGCATCAAAGACACAACAAGTTTTGAAAGTCAAATTTTCCATCAGCTTGAATATCCGTGGTGCATGCAGATTCTGGTCTTCGGACCAAAAGAGCATCGAAAGGGCGGATTGTTCGACTCATATTTCCCATCCTTGGAAATGCCTCTTCCATTTTTGCGAAGTAAGATAGATGGTACCCAAATTGATAGTTTCATTTCTTGTTCACCATTGAAAATATCCATGATTGGATGTCCATGATTTCTCGAAACTTCTCTTTTTGTGTGGATCCTTCAGCGTTAAACATCGTCCACACCTGCTCTGCTGCCTCTTGCAAGGCACTTCGCTCAAAGCGGCCATCAGAAGAGAAGCCTTGCCTCAGGTGGAAGCGGCCCATGGAACCTCCCCCCAAAAAAAGGTCTGGCTGGGATATAGGTAATGTTAGTCATTTGAAATCCATGGGAACATCGACGATCTGATTCTTGTTGAGGGTGCTTCAAGCTTCAGGACATTAAACTCAAATGCTGTCAGATGCTGTCTGGAAGTATCTCTCAAATCCTGAAAAGCCAGAGATCCCTCAAAAAAGACTTACCATGACACCTACCTGGAAGAACAGCTAAGCTAAGTAAGCTGGGCTTTTGACACGTTTGCGTTGTACTTCAAGAGAGTCTCACAGACCTGGCTTTTCCACAAACGCAGCCAACTGTGAGAGAAAAGAATGCGAAGCAAAATTGGGGATTGTGTGACTTGTGACACCAAGTAAAAAAACATACGGTTTCCCCTGTGTGCTGTCACATGAGGATGTCTTTCCCAGGGTTCCTTTGCAAAAAAAGTAGCATTGGTCTGGACTTGACGAAACTACGCACCTCCACATGACCTTCGCCAGATGCGACAGAAAGAGGTGTCCAGCCCTGGAGAATCTGGGATAACAGAGCTGCTGTTCAGATCTGATTTCCTTTCTGAAGCAGCCTTCAATGTTTCCAGACCCTTTGGGAAACTCCTAACGGGACCATGAATTGTAAGCATATGAGGTGTCGTCAAATTGTGTTGTCCGTCGCAATGCTCAAAATTTGACTGCGGCAATTTAGTGAGTCCCCTATCGTCAGATGGAATCTAAAACAAAGGGAAGATTTGTCGGTTCAGAGCAAACTCGCAACACAACAGTTCAAAAGCGCAAAAGTTTACTGCTCTCTCGCACAATGGTCGGTCCCAAACCTTCACCATGCCTCATGTTACCCAGAAGGCAGCTGTTGCGTCTTCCTTTTTGCTCACAGACTCCGGTAAGACAAAATCTCGGGCTGGCCTTATCACCACCATCATCGGCATCTGCCCCATGTTTCAACAGTGCCTGCGAACTTAACTGCGCACGGAAGGAGCTTAAAAGGTCCGGATGAAAACTAAGATCTGTGAAGGTTTGACATGCCCCACTAGAGGTGATCTATCCCCAACAGCTCTCATGAAACTGGTGGGAGAAAGCCAAGTGATTGAAATTCAACCTGCAAAGGAGACTTGGAATGCAAAAAGCATGATAGGACTTTGTAAGAGTGTGAAATCATACCATCTACTGCAATTCCCTGGTCTCCAAAAAAAAATCGACTGGAAGGAGATTCCAAGTTCAGCGGGTTTCAGACCTTGCACACCGGTGTGTGCCCTTCACGAGAAGCTACCAGCAGAGGAGTGGAGCCATTCTTGCTCAGGGCATCCACATTGGCCTCGCTAAGCGCAATGACTGTTGAGAGGTTTTTCCAAGGCCGGAAAATCCCGGAATCCAAAGGGAACCAAATGGGTGTTTCCAAAAATAATGGTATCCCCAAATCATCCATTTTAATCGGGTTTTCGATTATAAACCATCCATTTTGGGGTACCCCTATTTTTGGAAACACCGAAACACCCAAATCATTCAAAAAACTTCTGAGTCTGTAAATTTTCTGTTCCAAAGTTTGGGCCCACTTTTTCATCACCAACTCCCAGCATCTCTTTGTTTCGCGGTGACCCGGCATCACAGTCACAGTCCCGTCACCCCTGCACCTTCATGGTCAGAAGAAACTCACAAACCTTGGGGAAAAGAAAAGAGCGAACTCGGATCTCATGTCAGCAGCCAGTCGTATGAAACCTTATTGAAGAACTACACGATCCACAGTTTCAATTTCGCAGCCAACAATGCCTCTGCAGATTTGTAGCTGAGATTGGAAATGAATTTCATGAAATGGAGGAAGTCTTCAGCTAAAACTTCCACGATTATTGTCACAGTTTCCTAAACTCAACCAACTCCAGTAAATTCTGCAAGCCCTCCAACTACCCAACTCCAAAACACGGTTTTTTTTCCGATTTGGTTGGGGCACAACAGAAGTCCTGGCCATAAACACCCACACCCACCTTGAGACACCGGGCATCTTCGTGCCCGAGGTAACAGGCTTCATGCAACGGTGTGTATCCGTAGGAGCCCTCAGGGCGTGCTGAAAAATCGGACACCACCGAGCAATGACCGCCTTGGTGTATTTTTGGGGTCCGTAAACTGATACCCTAATTTTTGAGCTGTCCAAATGACGAAATGTCCCAAGGTTGCTAGATTTTTCTCGAAATCATTACCACTCAAAGAAGCCGCCATTAGAAGAACAAAAACAAATGGCGCTTGCTTGACCTGACCAATATCGTTTATAACTTGTACCATACTTGTACCACAGGACTTGAATGCACACATCAAGTTCAATGCCTCTTGCTACCTTCGACATTGCAGCCCAAAAACAACGCGACATTTTCAGGCTATTGAACTCGCGACTGACTGCGCTTGAAAGAATACCACCAGGTTTGGCCTTGGCATTCAAGTTGCCGCCCTTCTCTGTGATGAGTTTCAGGATTGGAATTCGCCCGCTGTGTGTTGCCTCACCGTCAACGCCGTTTTGGGATCCAGCGCTCCGGTATTCATTTCGTCAGGTGCAACCGCTCCGTTGCATGAAGAGAAAGACCAAACTTATATAAATACAACTGGAAGGCGAAAATCCAAATGAAAGCATCTGAAAGCAAATTTGCCTTGGAGACTTTGAGAGACTTGTTATGGCGTTTGTTTCAGCCCGCATCTCAACATCCCAGAAAGCATGTGCTTGTCCGGAAACTAGCTGTGAAGATGATATGTAGATCTCAAGTACAGAATCCACTCGTGGTGTGGGGAACAAGAAACAAACACATGTCCTGCAAGAGTACCCATGGTCTTGGGAAGTTAAGTTGCAAGGTCAAACAAAATAGAAAAGCCAATACGTTAACAGGCATTTCCTGTTCTGTTCCCCAGGCCTTCTGCAATAGTGTGGCCCCTTCAGCGTCTCTCAACTTCACACTCATCCCCTGCAACGTGGCTGTGATGGCCAACACCATGACCACGTCTTCCAGGAGGGTGTTTTTTTCCTAGTCATTTTTCAAGTCCTGAACTCTGAAGCTGTTAAAGCAAAGCATGGAAAAGATGAGTCGGTTTTGACAAGTTGTAAGCCTCAGTGACTGAGACTTACATGTCGTGAATTGCGTATGTAAGCTGAATATAGCTCCTTTCAATGTCGCTTACAATCGTAAGACAAAAAATGTTCGAGAGGTCGAGATGGCCTAGCAGGGCCTAGCATGCCATGTCACTTGAACAGAATCTATAGCTGACAGCCTGTGACAGGAGGATCCACACGCACTCTGCATCACCTCTTTCACAAAGCTCGTGCAGATCGACCTCTCCAAGGGAAACTGGATTTTTGTTCAATGGTTTTAAGACAAGATAGGTATTCCTGCAATAGCACCGCACATGGCACAAGGACAAGTCCCGTTATTTTTTCTCGCATCCTGAGTGCCAAGCAAAAACCAGGTTCAGATCTTCGATCAACGTTGTTTGAAGTGCCTGCCATCGGGCCATCGCTTCCGGGCTTCCGTAACCCCAAAATGATTTGAAAAAGGAGTGAGTTTCAGGAGGAAATCTGCACTATTCATTTCGTTTCCTAATGTTGGAGACACCAATGTTTTGGTTGCTTTGGCATCCAATTTCGCCCTGGTGTAGAAGTGTAAATACCTTGTTCTTCTCCGCGTCACGGTTCAATGGAATTGTACGTCCGCTCAAGATCACTTCCATGTTTGGAGGGATGGCCGCTAGTTATGGCAGCATAAGTTTTCCTTTGCTTGATATTGTGTGTGTAGCTACTGAGGTGCTCGTTCCAAAGATACTACTGAAAGCAGGCAATCAACAACCACAATCAAAATTGAAGACAATGTTTGAACACTTTGGTATGCCTACCGCAAAACTCGAAAATATCCAGAAGTCTACAACGAGCAGGGAGGGAAAGCAAGAAAAGTACTGTACCCAAAGCTACCGTAGTTGTGCCAAGGAGCGTGAAGTTTGGGCTCGTCAAGACGCCACATGTACAACTTCGAAGTCCTACCAAAACGGTTCCAAGAGAACTTTCTCACTAGGGGAAAAATGGTACCCAGGAAGGGTATTTGTCATTGACGCAACAGTCATCAAGATGGCACATGATTCAACGTATTACAGTAGGTGGTCCTGCGAAGTTTTGGCCATGCTGATGGGAGCGCGTGACACATTTTGCTCAAGGCCTCCCGAGCAAAAACTGCCATAGATTTCAAAAGTATCACGGAGGCATTTTGCGTACTGTGATGTTTTCAACTTACAATCAGGTTCAAGTCTATTTAGTGCAAATTCACCTGCAAATCTGATGCAGGAAACTGTCAAGTATGGAGCAACAAAATACGGAGAAATTCCAAGAGTGAACATGAAAGTTTCTGGCAGCATTGCCAACATTGGGCCTCATCTTGTTTCAGCACAATGCTCAGCTTCGTCATGGCATCGACACGTTTCCTTTCACACAAGATCAATTTTGGTATGGTCGAGAGTTGTGGATTTCCACACTGGGACTGATCCTGCTTTTACACAGAAGCTATCTTCGTCCAAATGCGACCAAATTCAGACGCCCACAAATAAAACACAAAGTTCATCCAGCTCCAGCTTGTCAAAATGATTTTTCTGTTCCTACCGCATGTATGTTCTTCTTCCATAGAAAAAAACATCTGTGGGTTTTGTACCAATCAACTATTTGGTTTTTGACCCTGTTTCTCAGTTAAAGTTATCAAAAAAATTGAATCAAAATCCATGCACCACACAAACGCAAACGACTCAGGACCTGGACCACGTCAGCCACTGTTGCCGCAACGTTGCACAGTGCTAATCCGCTATGCTGCAGTTCAAAAGCAAATGAAGACATACAATATCTTCTTACACAAATTGCACAAATATACACAAAGTTTGAGATTGACCAAAAAATACAGAAAGGCACAATCAACAGAACCTATGCAAGCAATGGTCCCGTAGTGCTAGCATTAAAACAAAGCTTGGCGTATACTGGGATGTTTTTTTTGCTAACAATTTTTAAAAAAAAATCGAATTGCTGACTTTTTCCGTTAATTCAAACCGGAGGAAATTCAATGGTTTGATAAATGTACGGTTGTGTTGTCTCAGATTCAACTTCCAAGATCCATCATTAAATCGAAGAAAAACAGCAAGGACATGATGTAAATGTCATATCGTAATTAGGAAATCATCTATTAAAGTAGTATAGCCAATGTGAAGTGCAATTCACAAGTAAGGAAAAAACAGGGGTTTCTTTAGACCCCATGAGGTTGATCGATTAAAAACCGCATGATTGTTCCTCCATAGGAACTGCCACTGCTATCACGAAAATGTTTATCGATTAATCAACCCGAGGTCGAACATACCACGAGGGAAGGTCTGCAAATCTGTGGGGGTCGAAAATCCAAAATCCAAACTTCAAAAATTATCGCAAATCATCAATCTCAAATCCGACATCACTTGCCCGTTTTGAAAGCGTGTTTGGAAAACATGGATTGAGCACATCAATTGCATTAACGAATGCCGAGGCCCACAACCAGGGCGATTTTATATCTCGAATGACTGACTCCCTACCTAGAGGTCTGGCAGTTCACTTCTTATGAAAATCAATGAACTGGCAAGTGAATTTACAAAAGGAGTAAACTTTCTTTGCAAAAACTAGCAACCAAATAATCACAATCCAAACCCAACAGCAACAAAACAACAAACAAAGGAAGGTGTCGCAAGAAGGCTGGTTTTTTGAATCTTATGGCCGAGCACGTCTCAGGGACGATGGGACGATGTCGGTCGTAAGGATAAATGAACTCAATCACAGGGTTGAAGAAAACCAAAACTGCAGCTATGTATCACAAACTGAATTTTGCCCACGTCGGCCCAACATCGCTTATAATCATAGACAAGCACACCTGTTTCGAACAACACATGCAAAAGAGTAGTTCGCGAAAGGACATGCCTTCTGGAACAAAGCGGTGAGACAACCAACTGCAAGCTAGCAGGTGAAACGGTGCCTTTGTCTAGTCATGTCCAGTGGTTACCGTATGCTCTCACTTTAGCAGACATGAGGCCCGATGGTGATGGTGGCCTAATGAAGATGATAATGATACTAAGGATCAAAAATATAAAACAAAATTTTAATGATAACAATAATAAAAACTATAATTATGATAACAATAATAAAAGTTATAATTATGATAGCAATAATCAAAGTTACAATTATGATAACAATGTTAAAAACTATTACAACAATAATCAAACATAAAGAAATAGTAATAGCAATAATTAAAACAAAAATAAAAATAAAATTGATCAAAAATAACAAAAATACAAATATATATATATATATATGATAATGATAATAAACTAAAAATAAAAATAATGAGAATAAGAATAAAAAGAAGAAGAAGAAAAATGACAATCAACATAACAACAATAATTCTAGTAATCAAAAATAATACTGATCAAAAAATACTGATAAAAAGGGAATCATACTGATAACAAAAAAAATGATGATGATAAAAAAATAGAAAATAATCGAAGGAAGTTTAAATAGAAACTTCCGACAATATGGAGAGCTGAAAAGCAGTAGTCGAGTAGTCAAGTCAGTCGACAAAAGAAGCAATAGTCAGAAAGTCAGAAGAAAGAAAATTCGTCCGCGCCAAATGTTAGAGAAGTCACGAAATGCTGTGTTTTTTCATAGATTCGCCTGTCGGGTCAGTCCAAAAGTAGGCCTGTTAAAGCGGCGGGTGCGGAGGTAGGTGCTGAGAGGTGACATCAAAAATTGCACGCCGCTGTGGCGAAAAGCACATTCGCAAGTCAAAATGAGCAAAACACCACAATCTCGGACCACTTTTGGAAGTTGACATGTCGAAAAATTGCACGCCGCTGTGGCGAAAAGCACATTCGGAAGTGAAAATGTTAAAAAACTGACGATCCGGGACCACTTTTGGAAGTTCAGATGCTGAAA
>DF242943.1:0-47660 GCA_000507305.1 Breviolum minutum Mf 1.05b.01 | reverse complement strand
TGGAACAAGGATGAACAAGGGATCTGACCAAGTTCGAACGGTGTCTTCATTTCCTTGTTGTTTGCCTCATCATCAGAAGCATTGCATGGAATTCTCCTCCGCGCGGCCTCCCGAACAGCAATGTTTTACTGCGAACTCTTTGCAGGCGTTCTGGTCTCATTGCTGGAAAGGTTTGGTCCCAAATCACAAAATTACTCACAAAATGAAACTTCTAGTCTAAGCACTGTCTAGCCAGCATCTAGTCACTAGTCAGTCCACTAGTCAGTCCACTATTGGCTTTTTCTTAGCTTTTCCCAAGATATTCCTCACGTCTCCTCAAGTGTTCTCACTTGTCTTCACATCGTCACGCCTTTTTGAGTTTGGTGCGCTTTGCACGGCTCAAGGAGACCAAAAGCGCCGGGGCAAGCGCTGTCCACCTCCACTTCGCCCACTTCGTCCATGGAATCGGTTTGAGCCGCCGAGATGGAGCAGAGCTGGAGCTGCCACCTAATTGAGCACATTCTCTGCAATCTCCCCGATCTCTTGGCTCCGGCACAAGCACCTCAGGTCAGTCTTGATTGTCAAGTGTTGCTCACAGAACAGGATTGCTTTTAAGCTTCACACTACCGTCTACTATCGTTGCCTATTCAAATATCTATCCTAAGCCCTTCTTCACTTTGTGCCTCCTTTTTTCTTAGTCCCATTCTGGTACCAGGGTCACTTCCAAACACGACTTTCGGGTCACTTCCAAACACCACTTAATGGTCACTTCCAAACACACGTTTAGGGTTTTGGGGGCTGGGACAAGGGAACTTGGGGTTTAGGGGTGGGGCTTGGGGACTACCCTCACCATTTAAGGGTCACTTCCAAACACATGTTTAGGGTTTTGGGGGCTGGGGAGGGAACTTGGGGTTTAGGGGTGGGGCTTTAGGTTTTTGGGGGCTGGGACAAGGGAACTTAAGGTTTAGGGGTGTGGCCGGCTTGGGGACTATACCCTTTAGGTTTTTGGTGGCTCGGACAGGGGCTTGGGGTTTAGGGGACTACGTTTAGGTTTTGGTGGCTGGGACAAGGGGACTTGGGGTTTAGGGATAGGGCTTGGAGAAGGGGACTTGGGGTTTAGGGGTGGAGCTTGGGGACTACCGTTTTGGGACCATTTAGGTATTGGGGCACTTGGGACAACCATTTGGGTATTGCTGGCTTCCCGCACTCTGGGACTTGGAGTACTTAGGGACAACCATCTAGGGTATTGGGGGGCACATGAGAAATATGTATCTTTTCTCTAATTGTCAAGACTCAAGTACTGACAAACCTCTGTGGTGGCAAATAACTTACAGATCAGTTATTCGGTTAAGTACTGGCCCAGCGTTTTGAGCGACCCTTTGCTCGCGTTTGGGAGCGACACTTCCCTCGCGTTCTGAAGCGACCCCCTTACCTCCAATTCTTGTCCACTCTGGTTGTCACTCCTCTCGTGTAGATGGATGTGTATCTGTCGTCTCCTAGTCCTGTGGATGTGCAGTCGTCCTGATGTTGCTGCTGGCCTAACCTGCTGCAGGGTGTGTTTTGCACAACTGTCTACTCTTTCTTGTGTGGCTTGTTGACCAAGGGCCTGTTGGCTGGTGCTTGATATCTCATTTGTTGGCCACGCTTTTCCTCAAATGTATTATCTTGCTTCTCACCCTTGTCTTATTACCAGTATTGTTTGATGGAATTCTGTACTGGAGGGATGCTTCCGCTGTATTGAAGGTGGTAGTGTTGAAACCGCCAATTCTGGTCATTCATGTTGTAGCAGCTCCTCTAGGTCTCTGTGTGGATGAGGGTTCGCAAGACATCAGGCGCCGAGAGGTCTGTATACTCATGGATCTTTCTCAGCCATTCTTGAGTGGATCCTCTCTTCTGTCAAGTCCCTGCTCTTCTTCTTTTTCTTTTTCTTTTCTTCTTCTTCTTCTTCTTCTTCTTCTTCTTCTTCTTCTTCTTCTTCTTCTTTCATTCTCTGCGTCTTTCTCTGCGTCTTTCTCAATCTTCATCCAGGCATCGTCCTCGACGTTGCTTGCATTGTTTGCTTGAAGTGGTTGGTTTCTTTGTCTGTTTGTGGCACGAAGCGACATCTCTCTTGTAGGTGTCTTGTTGGTCAGGTATGTGCAGACCCATTGTGCTACTTCTCCATGTGATGTTGATGCCGTTATCCTTATCACTTTCAGCGCTTCCTATGCAGTGCTCTCTGTTGTATGTCGGTTTGCTGTTATCGGAGCGTTGTTCCAGGAACACTGCTCCGAGACCATGTAAAAATAAACTGAACTCAGCTTTGTGACCATGTAAAAATAAACTGCACTAGGATTGAGATTGTGCAGCTCAAGGGCCCTGCAGAATATGTAAACGTGCAGGGTATTGTACGTAGACATGTTGTACACTACAGTACACACAAGGTACCAAAGCTGTATTTTAACAAGCGAGAGAGAGAGAGAGAGAGAATGGTACTGAAATCACGTGGCTCGCTTGGTTGTGGGCACTTTTTTGATTGCAAGAAAGCCAAATTGATTCTCACTCTCAGGGTGAAAGATGGTGAAAGGACATCGACTCATTGATTCTCTCGCAACTCTCGCTGGACCGTGGTCCGAATGCTAGGGCTGCAACTGGGCCAACTCCTGGCGGCATTCGGCCTTCACTGAGCCACTGGCGTGCATCAAAGGCACCTTTCACAAAAGTGCTTGGGACTACGACCACCTTGACCAACAAAAGTTGGTGTTAAGCCAGGAATGTGAAGCAAAAGACATGTTTCTGCCATGTTACCAAGATGTTACAGTATATCTTGTTCTTAATATGCAACCAATGTGATCAATATGATCAGTGCGAAGCAGTTTTTTTGTCTGAAGCTTCTAGTTTTTGTTTGGTTGAGGTTGACACAGGCTATGTGAGTGTGGTTGCTGAAGCCAGAAGGGAGACATGTCCATGCCAATCCCCTCAGCACCTCCTGAAGACGTCGCAAAGGAAAGGCATGGCTTCATAGGTTAAGCCTAAAGAGCAAACAACAGAAGCAAATGAAATCAGACCGCATCGAACGTTGAACAGAATGATATAGAATAAAAAAGTAATAAAAGGTGCTAAAGGAATAAAAGCAATCGATGCACAGAAACACTTTGAAACACTTTGAAACTGCCGAACCTCAAAAGATTGGGCGCAGGAAGGTCATTCGACCGAGCCAAAATGATGCTGAGATGGAGCTTCGAGATTTTCTGTTTCGAACAAAAGCTGAAACAGAAGATGTGAAGATAAATGAAACAAAAGATATGTAAAATACTGTAAAAAAAGTAAAGTTTATGCAGTTTACATCGTCAGACCATCTTTGTCAGTTGTAAAGGTGTTCACTGTCAGCCTGGACGGTACTGAAACTTCCAAGTTTCGCACGTTTTTGCGTCTGCCAGCTTTTTGACTATCATCACTGGGCTTAAAGGGAGGACCGGAGACCTTTTTCAGAAAAGCCAACAAACACAACTGAAAACTGAAAACTGAAAAATGACTAAAATGAATAAAATTTGACTGAGAAGTCTCGACCACATCCTGGTCCCATCTGGTCCCCAGTTGTATGTACACCAGCATTTTCTTGCTGAGCTGAAGTCTTCCAGCAATTGCACTATCAACCAGTTTTAAGACGAAGCATCACGTAGCGCACAGCTCACGACTCATGCCCCCAAATATGAGATGGGCACCTTGGTCAGAGTGCCAAATGAGTTTCAATTCCTGCAGCAAAGGTACAGCAGCCTATTCAATCTGGATCTTGATATGCCATTAAGTTCATGCACAGCCTGAATGTCTGTATAAATACGAACATATGCGTAGTATGCACGCTGCTGCTCCATGGCTTCTTACAATCTGGACAGATCGGACTGTCGAGACTGCTGATTCCTCACTCATTTACATTCAAGAATTGGTCTTGTGTGAATTTGTTGGAGGCATCGCAGTTCAGACATGTTCAGACCCGGAAATTTTGACAAAGGAGGCAAAGGATGCAAAGCTTCGAGACTCATGGCATGTCTTTGCTGTTCAGCCGTCATATTTTCATATATTTTCAGCATAGCCATGTCTTCGGGGAGCGTGGAGGGTGCTACAATCTGACGCCCAGTGATGTATGCATCGTAGTCTTATGCTGTGAACTTTTTGCAAATCCTTACTCATTCAGTACTGACAGACACAATCCCACACAGACTGTCTACATGTTACATAGCACAAACACCATATATATACTTACATAAATATGTGTTTGCAAGCTGTCTGCCGGCATGTGTGCTTTGTTACGGTTGATACATGGATTGACGTTCCTTTTTTCTTCGAGATATTCTTTCACTATGTTCAAAAGGCTTTCAAGGCTTCTGCCTGGATTGACTCGGATGGACAGGTAGCAGGTAGATGCGATATGTGATCACAAGAGTAATTCGCTCAAAATGGCACTCATTGGTATGACAATTCAACAGACACACCAACCATAATAGAACACAAAGCCAAGAAGACATGTTGTCGGACAATCTGAGCGCTTCCACCAAGAGAATACCATTCTTTTCCTTCTTGTCGTAAAACCAGCGTCCAAATTTGTGTTCCTGAGCTCATTGAGAGGTCAAAACTCCGGTCGAAGCAGGCTACACATCACCACAAGCAAACGCAGCACGAATTTCGACTGCCAAAGCATGCAGGCCTTTCCAACCGCACAGGCAATGAGACGTTTTCCCACTGCGATCTGATTAATACACCCTGGTGCCATGATAGGCCTCAGCACAGAAGGTTCATTTAGGAACGGATCGAATTGGCTAGGCTCAGCCTTGAATAATGCTTAACTCTAAGGACCGAACTCAGCTGCACTAAGCAATTGCAGTCCCTTCTGTCCCTCAATCGAATTCAGCCATAGAGATCGCTGGTCTGGATTTGGTATTGACAATGAGGAAGCTTTAGGATGTTTACATTGGAGGCTGGAGAAGGCGCGGAACTTGAGAGCCGGCAACAGGCTTTTTTACAGCACAAACATGAACAAACTCAGAAACTCTTCTGACTTGCAGCGTGCACCCGTGAATACTTGTACGGAACCGAGAACTTTTTGCTACGCTGAATGCTAAATGATCGATAATGATCGATATATCGATGAATTCAAACCAATGACCATCTAGTGCACAATGGATTAACAGAGTAACGCTTGAGGGCAGCCTTGCAATCGCAGAGCGGTAATCAGGAACAAAGTCTGGGGGTGCTGCAGACGCCGTTTTCCCACAAATTGACTCCGAGAGGGACGATATCAGTAGGGGGGTCAGGAAAGACAAGAAAGTTGGACTACAAAGATACTGATAGGGAACAAGCAGCGCGACCTATGAATGAATAGAGAGAGAGAGAGAGCACGACTACATATTCACAAAGGGTCACGCTTCTTGTTTGCCTGTCAACTACCATCGCAGCAACTCAAAGCTAGATTACAATTGCTGACATGCAATTGATAGAGCAGAAAAGACAAAACTGAGCCTCCTCATCCCGGCCAAATCGCCAAGAACGAAGCCTTGGTAAGGTATCAGTGAAAGAGGCCGGCACTGTACATAAGCAAAAAAGATATCCCCAAACTGTCCTTTTCAGCCATGCGGCGTTCCATCCACAGAACCAGAGAAAAAGACATCGGCTTGTTTGATAGCCTTGGCCAACCAAAGTTAACACTTGACATCAATTGAAAGGAATACCTTGAAGCGATGAAAAAGCAACCTTTCTACAACTGAAAATGGATTGCCCGAAGTACACAAGGATGCTGCCGCGAGAGAAGCAACCCACTTCCCGTCTCCTGGAAGAAGTACACTGGCGTCTCAGAATTGCCGGATATCCAATCAATCAAGTTCAATCAGAATGTCACCCCATTGAATTGGTTTACTATACTCACTGATATACAAAAACTATCAAAAAATTAACTCTCCCAAGACCAGACAGGGTTTACAAGAAAGAGTGCAGCGCAAGAACACCCGGCCCTATTTGAAAAGCACCAAAGCACCAGAAAAGGTAGCGCTATTTTCAAATTGGTGACTTCAAGTTTCAAAGGAAGAAGGTTTAAGCAAACTTGAATGGACTTCATGATCTTTGCGGTGCAAATTTAGTATATAAACGGTTCGGAAACTTTTGTAAACGCAGGATCACCGGAAGAAACCCGTTGGAAGAAAACCTTGCTGCTGCTTGAAGCTTTCAAGCGTAAGATATCGCTTGAAGAAAGGCTCAAAGGAAGACCGGCCTAAAGAGCTTGTGGCCAAGGGCTTCTTGGAAGTGCTCGACCAAAGCATGACACGGCCATCCTGTTCGGTGAGGTCAAACATTTGCCACGAAAATCCGACATTTTATCTAGTGACATCTAGTGACTAGCTGCATGTCGCTTCGTGTTGCTTGAGGATCCAGCCTGGCCACCAGATACAAAGCGATCTTGGTCTGATACGCAAACCGCATCAACCGCATACGTATGCCTCCAAACACGAGACTGTTGGACAAATTCTAGCAAATGAAAACCCAAATCAAAGCCCTAGTGCTGCTGATCATTCATGGAAATTGGAGCGAACTCAGATCAACAAGGACCTCTTGTCACATTTCACTGTATGCCCTGCATGAGCTGCTCATGTTCACCATTTTCAAACCCACTTCAACCACCCGACCCGCCTTGCGAACATAAGGTGAGTTCCTTTATCCACCTGGCACTTCGGCAAAACAAAGACGTCGCGGTTCAACTCAGCTCGACAAACATCTTAGTCTCGAGTCTTGATCTGTCTGCACAGTACAATGAAAAAATCTGAGCTTTTCTTGGAAGGATTTGCATCCGATTTCCTATGCACAGTCGCACGCTCAACTTGTTAGAGGCAGTTTGAGAACCTGGGTCCCCAGAGCCGTACCTTCCAGAAGCGGACCGTCTTGTCTGCACCACCACTCAGTGGTCGGCCCCTGATGGCGAAACAACAAAACGTGCACGAAAATCCTATTGCCTGCGATACGATTTTCTACATTCCACTGCACACACAGCTGAAGTTGCGAGCCACAGAAAAAAATACCAACTCAATGCACCCTGTGGAGAACTGAAATCCTTTCGACTTTCGACACATATCTTCTGTTTTTTGCAAGGACAAAGATGTTTTTTGATGTGAAAGACATGTGAAATCGAAATGTCTGAGGCCCATCACTTGTTCAAAAGGTCCAAGGATGACACACCGCCCACGTGACCCAGGAGCGTTTCCATACATCTGCGGTCCCACGTGGGGGTCAAGCCACGACGACACGACCCAGATCGCATGAAAAAAAGTTTCCTTTCGAGAAGGCTGAAACAACTGAAATCAATGCTCTCTGCAACATTCCATCTCGGCCAATCCCTCAAATCTCCTTGCCCCTCTTCCCTGGCCTCCTTGTCCCAACATCCCATATCTTCAAGGACTTGTCAGCCGAGCCCGAATAGAACTGGAGACAAAATGTCGCTTGCAAGACGCATGAGGAAAGAATTTTGGCCATGCTTAACATTTTCGATGGGAAAACGTTCAACATCAAAGGATTTGTTCCACTTCCAGCTTGTCGCGGCTCTGGAGAGTGCTGGCCTGTTCTTCCCCAAGGTCAGGCACCAAAGCCGTAGTGTCATTTTGGTGCCCATGCCTTCAAAACTCGGTTCAGCCCCACATCCCTTCCTATGGCATCTATCTTTCCGGCAAGGGTAGGCAAAATATGGCAAAATCAAGCTCAAGTTAACAAGCATTGCAAAAAGCAGCTGGGCGCAGAGTGTAAGGGACGAACAAGGAAGCGACACAGCCTTGGGCAACACAGTCGATACACGTCGGCACATGTGGATACATTAAGAAAATGGCATCTTGGATTCAGCAGGGAATTGGGGGAAGAAACAGTTTTCCGTCTAAGGGCTTGCTGTGTGCCTCTGCCACAGGACTTTCCCTGAGAACAAAATAAAGGGCACTTTCCTTTGTACAGATAGACGAATTTCCTTCCAGGTCTGCGAGGCTCATCAATTTGTACATCGATCCTCCAAATCACAACTCCTCAAAGAAAGCATCGATATCATCCGGCGCGAAAACCTTGGCTGGCTTGACAGGCTTCCAAGTACACAGCATTTGACTTTATTTCGCACACATGACAGTGATGAAAATGAAGACTATCATGCTTTCTAGTGACTAGTATCAGTCTATAGATGTACAAATGCATCGATGTAAATATGTGTATAGATGTAATATAGATGTAATATAGATGTAATATAGATGTAATATAGATGTAATATAGATGTAATATAGGTGTAATATAGATGCAATGTAGATGTAATATAGATGTGTAGATGTGTAGATGAATGTATTCATGCATGTACGGATCATGTACGGTTGTTTGTTTGTTGGTTTGTTCGTTTGCATGCATGCACACATGTATATTCCTAAATACGAATCTATGTATCATACCCATGCATTTGCATCTCTTTGTTTTATTGGCGCCGTAAAGTGGAACTTGCTGCAAATCTCTCTTGCTTGCTCAGAGACCGAAAGCCGGCTTGATTCTCGCGGCGCCTAAACAGTCAAGCAAGGAACATGCTCAAGTATTCTGGATGCTGTATTACATAAAGTACCTTCTTTGGCCTTGCTTCTGCTTAAAATATTGAGACTGTAGAAAGAGCATTGCTAGCAACAAAAATTCCTAAAGACTCGAGATGATTTGAGTTACGCTAAGACTCTGCACTCTGCTATATCATTACTTGTAAGTTGATTCAGCGACAACATTCAACAGTAGAGTCGAGAACTGAAGACACGTGCTCATAACAACATAATTACATAATCATACAAGTACGACATAGTTCTGACCTATATGTATAGTTACGATTCGTTACGATCTTCAAGTTCATAAGATTTCATAAGATGACAAGTTAGATCTTCCCTGCTCTCGAGGCTGAGGCTATGACACGCACTTCGACCTCATCATCTGCAGCGAGGTCAAAGAACTCAGCGCACTCCTCAGCTGTTGGTGCTTCGCTGCTTCTGCTTCTTTTCCAATCTATATCCTTTCAATGAGAATCTTTTCTCTATAGCTTCTAACTTTTTCCTGGTATCATGCTATATCCAATGAAAGTCCGATGAAAGTCCTGTGGTTAGCAGCTTTTGACTGAATTTCTGAAGAAATAGTCCAGGTCAAACCGTCAAAGTGACGGAAAATTCATCAGGAATCTAAATGGATAGTCGGCAGCAGCAAACAGGGGCAAGTTGATTATGATTATGAAGTCATGGCAATTCAAACATTTGCAAACCCAAGAGTTTTGACTCGAGAAAGCTCTTCCCAGCTGATTTGCCAACTCAGTCCCCTAGTCACAGGCGGTCCCCTAGTCACGAGATAACATTTGCAACTAAGCTGCTGGGGATTGCTTGGACCTCAGCCATGTTGGCATCCAAAAATAACCGAAAATCATAGCTGAACAAAATCTGAAGCGTTGGACATGCGATGCAAGGCAGTCTTTTGAACAAGAAGCCGCTCACCAGCCGCTGCCATTCCAGCCATTCCAGAACCAGAACCATCGCCATCTTCCTGTGAGGAAGTTCTCAGTGCCACTGTGGGAGAAACTGTCTGCATTGTCCCGGTTTTGTTCATTTTGTTCGGCCTGACCACAGTCGAGGCGTTCTACGAAAACATCCACCGTGCAACCTGGGAATCGGAAAAAAAAATCACGGGCCACTGCGGGGCTTGTCTTGGTTTTGTTGTGCCGTCCAGAAAAATCGAAATTGTGGAGGAAAAAAAGGGGATGTGTGCGTTGCAATGTTTTTTTATAAATCTTACACGTTTTACACTTGACGCGAACCCTGGGAACCAGACCATCTGGAAGCTCACGAGGTGCGTCGATCTCGGCAGCAGGAAAGCGCATAAAACCGCCAGCCAGCGCGATCAGAGCTGTGTGGAAGCAGACCTGGCGCGTCTGCTCATGCAATCTTGTGTCATAGTTGAAGCAAATTCTGCTTGTGATTTGTTTCACAGTTCTGGTTGATGCAAATAGAATCATGATTCGTTCTGTTTCAAACCAACCTTTTGGGGCGGACTCCATGAAATACAAAGTTCTCAAACGACAAGCCTGCAATTCCAGCTCCCAATCTCCCACAGCGCCATCTTCCACCTACTCAAGAAATGGAGCGTACCCATTTCAGGGGACCCTTTTGAATTTTTCCTAGATAAGAGCAAATAGCCCTAAATAGGAATAGCTAATACATTGCAATCTTTATTATTTCAGACAGACTTGAACCGGGCAGAATTGAATGGGGCTCAGAAACACTTCCCAATTTGTTCAAAAAAGTACTCACGGATTAATTATTGGCACATACAGGTAGCCCAAACAGTCCTCCGACACTACTTTTACTGCGCAGGACAACCTTCTTATTTAATATAACTATTTTCAAACCAAACTAGTGACTTTTATCGAGATGTTTTTGGTGATGATGATGATGATGATGATGATGATGATGATGATGATGATGATGATGATGATGATGATGATGATGATGATGATGATGATGATGATGATGATGATGATGATATAATGGATGAGGTGATGTGATGCTGGTGATGCTATGATATTGTAATAACTTATAACTTTAGATGAATGATGACACTAATGATGACATAATATATCGACTTCCTAGAACATATGTTTGTTTTTTTTCACCTGTCGCCTGTCCAACAAACATCCAATCATGAAAGCTATGGAATGCAATGTAGCTGAGCTTGTGCATTCCGGGTTCGGATTTTTGGGACCCTCTATGTAGACACAAAGAGCTTTCCTTACCGCGTTCTCTGTCCGGAACCTCTGCTTGCCGCGAAACCAAGCGAAGGGAGAGATCCCCTTCAGCAGAGCTGGAAATCCGAAAGGCTGAAGTGTGGCAAACGTCGTCGTCTTCACCTGTTGCATTGTGAGTCAACGTAAACAACTCTTGGTTTTGGTCACAGCCGGGTAAAATACAAGGAGTAACAAGTGGTAAGGAGTTACAAAATGATACAAAACACATCAGGTTCAGTTGTGATCGGCTAACAAATTCAAAATAAAGAGTCATTAAATTGCGCAGTCCGTGAGTTCAAATCATGTGTTGCATCCATTTGTTCAAATTCATCTCCTGGAGGTCTGGGACCCACACTGACATTCGTACGGAACATCAATTGCTCTTGCTTCCACACTTCCAAAGCACGATCTCGTTGGTGAGACCCAATGTGGACCAAGACCTCAGTTACGCGAGTGAAACAATTGAAACATATCTGATGAAAGAAATGTAAACGAAATGATACATAAAATATA
Source organism: Breviolum minutum Mf 1.05b.01 (assembly GCA_000507305.1). Taxonomy (NCBI): domain Eukaryota; class Dinophyceae; order Suessiales; family Symbiodiniaceae; genus Breviolum; species Breviolum minutum. The sequence continues at coordinate 36,385 of DF242943.1, read as the reverse complement.
AATAAATCTAACATATATCATATACAGATTATACAGTAGTGTTGTAAATTTGTAAACATACTGTACAGACTACAGATTATATGTAGTCCGTGCAAAAAAAAATATTAAACAGCCTTCGTTTTGTCTTTGTTCTGCCTGTAAGACGATCGCCAAGGATCGACTCGAGCGAGGCGTGCCGGATTCGACCACAAATCCAATTTTCCACGCTGAAGTAATTCGAAATAGCCTGACATCCGAGAGCTAGAAAACCAAATTGCCAAATTCATCCACATCCGTAAAAGCCCCCCCGGCTGCAACAATGTCCCAAATTTGGAGTTCACCGACAGATTCATAAAATGAGATGTGACTAGCTGACTAGCTGAAGAACTGCTTTCATTGTACTTCTTTGCTTCTGGACCATTGGAAATGCACATAAGTCTCCAGAAGTACCAGCATTCCTGTGAAGAAAGCAAATCCGTTCTAAATATGCTGAATGAGTTCAACATCAACAGGTTCTGTGCTTCAAGAGACTGAGATATCTCAATTGAGATGGCCAAATACTTCGAGAGATGCCCATTCGCCTGACAAAAAGTCTTCATGCAGCGCTCTTGCTATATCGCTTTGATGCTGTCACGCAAACAGCTAATCTGGATGAGATTTAGACTTGAGATCTGTTTCCATTCTTGGAGACTTGCTTCACAAAGGATGTCCGAAGTCATGCAAATAGTCAATGCAGTTTCTTCAGCCTGCCTGCTCACCTCCAGCATTGCTTCCTTTGGGTGGTCCGCTTTGCCAACCCAGCTTAAGTAGCATGCCAAGAAGAGGACGATGGGAAATGAACCTGATTTGTGGCACAGTTAATAGTTGATCATAGTTGGTCATTCTGACATTCTTCCTGAAATTTGTCGTATGGAATTTCGATGCCAAAATCGTAACGTGTCGATTTGACATCCGAGCCTGGCCCATAGCTCGCTGCCGTGCCAGTTGGATCCTGAAGTCTTCGGCAAGGCTTGACGGCTGTCTCTGGCTACTTACAAAGGGACCAAAATAAAAACATCAAAATCATAACATATCATAACATTCAAAATCAGCACTTGTCGGCTCTGAAAAAAATGGTCTTTTCCTTGACTTCTCCTCTTATTTCAGCTCCGGGTCACTTTGTGTGTGTGCGCGTTTTTTTTTCGCTTGATTTGCCTGATCTATTTTAAAAAACGCTTCACCTATCTGGAAATCGGAAAACCCTGAAATCATATAATTGATTTCCTGCAGTTAACGTCACGTCTGACGTCAAGGTAGTCATAATTGGACCAGATTTGATGCTGTGTAGTATGTGCTTTTTGACACTGTCTTGCTGGCATCACTGTCCAAGTCTACACTCCACCTCGTGGTCCTCACTGTCCTAGTGCGAGGCTTTTAAGATCCTTTGAGGATTTCATTGTTTTTCCACTACTTTGTTTCTCCTAATATCTCCCAATGTTCAGCAGCTTAGCGGAACTAAGATCCACACGTCGGCTCCATGCACCACGACCACGTTGCGCGCTGCCCGTGACAGCCATTGGTGCACCGAAACAACAAGACGCAGCCTTGAAAGCAACGCCCAATCTGAGACCGGAGGAACTTGGTGGATCCACCTCTTTCGCCATTTGTTACAACATAATATACCGTGTCATATACCGAACTCGTACTGGCACAAATGAAAGACATTGCACTAAGGTGTGAACAGCACCTCCAGTGGGAGCACACAACCAGACATCATGATGTCCATCACAGGACCTGCTTCATTCAAAGTCACATGTTTGCTCTTTGACTCACAAACTGGCCCGTTGAAATACTGTTCAACCGTATCAACTCCATATCATTCGTTCAAGTCTCTTTGCATGCCTTGCAACTCAAAGGTGTCGTAAATGCTTCCCGAAAGATTGATGACAAGGTAGCTGCCAAGATGGTCGCGGTTCAAACGCGCGGCCAACCTCACCAGGCGCAATCAAAAGACAAATCTCAGAAACATCACGGATCTTCAAAGTGGGGAAGTCGGGAATCCGGGAATCACACATGCTCTTCCCCTAGAATACCCTAGGCCCTAGCCTGGCTTATTTCCAGAGTTTCCCAAGAGAAAGGTGAGAATTCTTTGACATGTAAAAGATACTGAAGGTGAAAAGTAGCGTATGATAAGTCCTCCAGGAACAGTCGAAGGGTTGCAGAGACTTGGTTTTGACTGAGAGCCCAGCCAATGTTGTCTCGGACGACTGGGAAAGTCTGTCGCTATGAGGTTTGGCCGCACCAGAGACAACCGACAGCTGTAGTCTTCAAAAGTAAATTGCCACTCCTGGCGCGAAGGAATCAAAGCTCGGTTTTTCCATCTTCCAAGTGATTCGCATTGTCTCGGAGACTGTTTCAGGTTTCCATGTCTAGATGAGGAAAACGGTACTGGATGAATCATACTCTGACAAAGCTGGGTCAGACGTACTCAGATCTCATGTTTCACGTGATGGAAGATGACGCCAACTATTTTGCTTTGCAATGTACCCTGCCCTGCAAAGGAAGGAAAGACGCTCTGTTGTATGGAATGGGCAAGTCGCCAGATACGGTATATAATATAGTCTGTTGACATTGGCGATTTCATCCGATTGAGCATATCCCGAAGTCTCCTTCTGGATTGCTTCAGCCGCTTCTTTTGCCGCCACTTTGACGGCAGAAAATGCATCCCGAAAGCTACTTGGCATAGTGAAGTACAAATATTTTGCTTGTTGGGCTTGGCTGTTTGTACCGTTTGTAGAAGTGAAGGTCGCAAACAGTTTGCCCTACACATCCCTACACAAATGCGGATTACTATTCTGCCGTACCATGTTACCAAATCTATCAACAAAACAGCACTCTTGCAAGACATTTGATTGGTTTAGGGTAGTTTGATGCATCATTTCAGGCTGCGGCATGAGTTGCTATGCTCATTTCCCGCCCTTTGAGAAGTTTGGGACCTGCATCTGAGTATCTCCAAGTTGAGAGCTTGCTGACTTCGAAAACAAGCTCAAAGTCTATGATTCAGCTGAAAGCCAACGCAAAGCAAAGCAATGGCATGAAATCCGATAAAGCAATGAAACAGGAAGTTCGTCAAAATTTTATCAAAAACAAACAAGTAGACAAATAAACCACTGCAGGAGTTGCGCCGCAGCTCAAAGGATCAGGCTGCTATTCGAGGGTGAGCGAGGATCCCATAAACGCACCTAAAAGGTAAAAGGCTAAAGGTCTGGCAAGCTGATTCAAGCGGAGTGCCGAGCAAACACAGCTGGGTTTACTCTTGATCGTTCCTTACATGACTCACTTGTCTCACTTTGATTGCTTGTTATATTTTCAGAAAAGTCCGATCTGCCATCTGTCCCCCCGGCCCTGCCGAGGACGTAGCTAGCTCTTAAACAACCATGCAAAGCGAAACTGTGAGAACGACTTTTAGCTGGAATCAGACAGAAACAAGACCAAAGGAATGAACGAAAGAAAACCGAATCCATGAGCGGGTTCAATGACCAATGAGGCTTTGCTTTAGATATTCAATCATATTCAGACTGCTGTTTAGCAAAACTTGTGTCAAAACTTGTCACATGGCAACGTGAGCAACAGGCTGCGTTGGTTCACTACATTCTTAAGGATCATGCCACTCGGTCAACACCAGCAGAGACCAACAAGCCCCGCTGCTCCAGCAAGCAAAGGCTCAACACCTGCGACCCGACAGATATGCTGAGATGCGAATATCAAGCTCTTCGAGGCAAACAAGTCAACAAGAGTTGGCAGCATTGCAAGCAGTGCTGCCAGGTAGGAAATCACGTGGGCAGGCTGTGAGGGCCGTTAGTCCAGCAATAAAGCTCCGATGTCCCCTTTTTCCCTCCACCAAGACTGCCTTCTCGAAGTGCCCGCCGCATTCAAAGCGATTGCGGCCACCCGGGAAGATGTCCTGACATGGTGGACTGGTTGTATCTGTGCCTTCTTTTCACTGTGCGTATAGGGTCCTTGGGATGTCCTCAGCTTTTTCAAAACATGCAATGTGCAGTCAATCAAATCGGTCTTGAACAAAGATTATAAGATGTTGTAAGCCTGTAAGTGTTGAACAATGTTCTAAATGTAGCCTTGCTGCTGAAAAAGATTTGGCTGCCAACAACTCCACGACTTGTGAATCAGTGCAGTGGTATGCTTCCACCGGCCTTCTTGCCTGTCTCCACGTCCCACCGGATGACAGCACAGTCTTTGCCGCCTGTGTACATGGTACCTCCAGACGAGCATGGTGTCAGAGCGTCGATCTGAACACTCCAAGACCATGATCAGATGTTTTCCTGGTTCTGTTTCTTTCAGAATCCAGCTGGGTACACCTGTTTGCATCACTCTCTCAATAGATTTGCTTGCACACACAGGCGGCCTTCGTCAGAATTGAGACAAACACATGTAGCGGCCATTTTGTGCCTGGCTGACATCTCACATAGGGACTCATAGGGAGGGTCGGCACCGCTATGTACACAACAAGACAACAGCTGGACAAATGCAACTTATGTAAAGATAGATAAAGCAAACATGTCGCCATGTAGCCACTTCGTGTTCCATGCAAGCAAAATAGGCAGCCCTACCCCTTGAGAAAGCGTGGCTCTCCCAAGGTAAGATTTGAGACCTTGGCTCACTGACTTGGTGCCCTCCATCCATGTCCTCGCTTCCTCTGCTTCAGTCTCACAGGAAGTCTGAGTATGTCAGTATGTATTTTTTTTCAGTATGTCTTGGTGTTGAGCTTGAAATTTGGTCTTCCTCTGCTTGGCCAACTGATCCTCGCACGTCATACACTTGAAATACGGCACTTTCGTCTTCTATACTCTATACAGTCTATACATCTCTATACTCCTGCCATATCCTGATCCTTCAACTTTCCACACTCGCCATATCATCTGTATCACCAAGATCTAATACATGCAGTCCGCTATTGTAGGTAAACTTTGGTTTTATCAGACCCTTGGCCTCAAAGATGCCAATGTTCGTTCCAAGATCGTATTCGTCTTCAGATTTGGGTTTAAATCTAAACCTCTCTGGTTGCAATGGCAAGTTCTGGAGCATCCAAATGCTGTCCTGGATCTGCTCTGGAGTTCGAGTATCCCCCATGTTGCTGAGATACTCCTGGCGCTTCACTGTCAAGCAAAGACATGAGGCGCAAAAGCTGTGATGACGTCTTGGCGCAGCGTCTCACCCAAACTACGCTGCCAGTGCCTCTAGCCAAACAAGACCGCACAGTCTTCAACTGGGATACCCACCCTGCCTTTGCGAGTCTCACCCGCTTCTGGTCTGGAGTTTCAAAAAACTCATCGTCCTCCCAACTGAACAAGATCAGCAAGAGGTCCAAGGCGGTCAAGGGCGGTCAAGTCAAGTGTCTGATGTTGCCAGCTGTCCTCTTCTGTGGCGTGCACCGCCTTTCGGTTCAAACATTGCAAGATGCTTCAACCCAAAAAAACATGCACATTTTATGAATCTTTATCATGCCTTGTCAGCAAAATTCCTCGATACATATGATTTTGCTGCAGCAGTTTCTCAATGCTCTGAGGATATACCTTGGCATTGGGTATCTCAGCGGCCTCAGAGTCCTCATCATCAGATGCTAAATCGCCCTGTGCATCTGCCAGTGCATCATCTCTGGCACGGCGCCTCAGAGTCAGAAGGAATGAAATCTGCCAAGATCGTGTTACCTCTGTTCCCGATGCTTATTTCCATCTATTGGTGTCCTCTCCAGGCCTATAAGCTTTCAAATGCTCAAAGATTGAGGTGTCACACAATGAAAACACAAGGGACTGATGCATGATAAAACGGAGAAAAAATAAAAACTCAAAAAACTTGACATCTCAAATCCATTGATCCATCGAAATCAAGCTGGATAGGTGAGATGTGCGAACTTCAGAAACAGTCATGTGATTCTGATCGCTTGTAAACTGCCTGACCGCACGTGACCGGACGTGACCGTCACGACCGTCTTCCTCTGACACTCTTTCACAAAGGCCGTCACGCTTTGGCCGTAGCCCCGTTGGCCTTTGCCTGGCTAGGCGCAGTGACAAGGTACATTCCAGGCAAAGCTGCAGCTTTGCAAATATGTGCAAAGATGCAAAGATCAGCAGATCAAACGCTTATGTTCAAGGTGTCCACACAAAACTTGAAGCCCGTGCGCAGCCCCTGGACGCTCTACAATGTCATATGAACGCTGGTTGCACTGGTGGCTTTTCTTGGCAAGCACGAGTGCGCCGGGTGCTTGATCCCTAGATACCTAGCAGTCTGGCGATCTTCACCTTGCCTGCATTTTTCGAATGATGCCTGAGGGAGATCACAACTGATTTCAGTTGCAGTTTTTCAAACATCCAACAGCTTCAATAGCTTCAATGACTGATTACAGCTATTACAAATGTTTACTACGTGATTACGTGTTCTGTTTACTTATTTTACTGCAGCTTGGAGCAAATTGCTCAGGGTATCTGAGGCACCAGTTCCTGTGGCCTCAGCTTAGTGCGGTGACACGGTGTAACAGTTATTGACTAAGCTTTGATTGATCTTGATTGTACTTAGTGTACTTCCACTTTCACGTCTTTCACGTCTTTCACGTCTTTCATTTCCGCTCTCCACAGTTTGAACTTTTCAACTTCGATGTCCCTGGTTTTGGAGCCAAGAAACCGTTTTGGTCCACAGCCATAGTCGCAAATGACCGACTTGCGTACTGCGCGTGCTTCTAGAGTCTCAATGGGACAGGCCACCCTTTCCTCGACCTAGTGACAAAGCCACAGCTTGGATTGAAATTCTCAGTCTTGATTCTTGATACTTGATTTTTAAAGATACACAAGAGTGCTTAGCTTGATTCCATTGATTTCATTTTCTAGCCACGCATGTTTGTTGCCTGGGCGTGTCAAAGATGGCTGGAAAGCAGTGACAATTGAGGCTTCAGCTCATCTTCTTCAGAAGTTCCGCATCCAAAGTGAAACGAGGCTTCAAGGCCTTTCATTCAAAATTACAGTTTCGAAAGTTGGTACTTGCTACGCACCCAGGTTGAAACCCTTGAATCCTTCAGGCATCTATCTTCAGCTCTGGCCTTCATGTTGTCGTAGACTTGTTGCACCTGTCGCTGGTTGCCGCCTTTCTCCAGCAATGCGTTGAGCACGTCCGCAACTAAAGCCTGACAACAATGTTGTAGAAAATGCTAAGACCGAGTCAGTATGCAAACTCTGAACAAGTATAATATGGGTATATATATATATATATGTCATATAATCACATATGTATATATATACACGCATAGAGATCTATATATGTGTATTGCATGTATGTATGCTATGCTCTGTATGGCAAGTGTCCATGTCTGCTACGCTTTTTTTGCTTCTTAAAACAAACTCGGCCTCATCGATTTCCTGCGTTGCACGATGTTGGACCACCTCCTTGATTGGGCTCAAGATTGCAGTGGTCGCATGAACTTGTTTCTTCACACTGACTGGATATGATGACCATCATACGTTTTGATTGCTCTTCACATTTCTTGGTCTGCCAGTTTTGATGGCAATTCTATTTCAGCATGGCAGGCGCTCCTCAGACGTGCTGTTGAGACCGAGCAAAGATTTCAAGACATCCAATGCCAATTCCGCCTGTAGCGAAGCATACAGCACTGATTTGATGGAAGATGACACAGATTCAAAGAGGAACAGCACAAGGATCTATAGTGAAGGCATGTATTGGTTTTTGGATTTTATCTACTATCTATATAAACATATATACACATGTACATATCTATTTATATACATGTATATCTATCAATACAGTGTGGCAATACATGTAGCATCCATTCTAGATCACGGCATCATGTCGATTCAGTATGGCCACTGAGGTAAAGTCTCTGTCTGCGATCTCTCCTCCCAGAAAGTCGTTTCCATTTGCTGTTGTCCCTCCCTTTTCTTGGATTGTCCAACAAAGCACCTTGCCAGTGCTCAAGAGACCGCGAATGATGGTTTGGCAAATCCTGAAAGCAAAGCTGCTGCGAAGTGTCACAGCAATCGTCATAGTCACACGCAAAATTTGTGTTTCTTCAGAAATAAGAATTGGCTGTCATTGTCATTGATTGTTCTGCTTTCTTCTCACTTCATTAGATAGGTAAAACCTGTATATGTATATGTATACATCTTTCACATTGCCGCAGTGAGTACCTCTAGACTCACAGAATCACTGTTTGCTCCACACAAAAGACTCAGCCAGGCTGCTTCTTATCAGCGGACAAGCGGTCCTGCAAGAGTGCAACAACTTTGTGTTGTCAAAGGTTGGGTGCACATATTGTGACATCAGGCTCCATTTGTAATCCCCAACATAGCATGCTTGGTATAGGACAAAGTAAGAAAAGAGGTGAAGGTCCTTGTGGGTTTTCAGGTAGAAGTGGGCCCCACGTTCGAATGCTCGGCAAGAGATACATGCCTCAGTAGCAAATCATGGGCACTGATAACATGTAAAGTAGAATGGATGTTGCATGATGTACCATTACCATGACCAAAAAACTGCGGTCATCATCATCAAGACTTTATTGCATTCGAATCACCGAAAGGTGCAATCATCCAAGGGAAAACGCCCAAAAGGCCAAGCGTTCATCAACTGAGACTCACCTGCTATATCTGTTTCATACTATGGTGTCCCGATTCCTTGCCATGATCTGCCATGATCTACCATTAGCCATGCTCATTTCGTCGAAGAGATCTCCGTGCCAGACTTCCCCCTTTGTTCCCAGTACGGCAAGCCTGGAGCAATGCAGTCTGCAATTGCGCTCCCAGGCGGAATCGGAATCGAGAAGAAGCAGATTCAGCCAACCTTAGGAAGGTTCAGACGGTTCAAAGGCTTCAAGTGTTAAGGTTCACAAATAAAAATGAATTGAATGGGTACTGGAGTGACGCAAGAGAGACTCACTTTGATTTTGTTAGAGCCTACCAGAAAGTGCATTCCCCTGGTTTCTCCTCATACTTCTTGCTGCTGAGATTCTTGAAAGCCTTGTCCAACCGCTTGGCATTGGCAAGCAGCCTGGGCATTTCAGATCTTAAGAGTAGCATTGCAACTGTGGATTCTGGACTTGGCCAACGAATGGGAGAGGATGAGAAGCAGAAAGTAACAGAGGATGAGAGGGGAAATTCAAAGTAAAGAAGAAATGGTTTTGACTTTTGACAATGTTTGACGCATCATTTGCAAAAGACGTCATTTCATTGGGGTGTCATGATGCGTTTCCCAACCGACTTGAGACACGATCTTGCATTTTCTTGATAAACCTTCGGGTCCCCCCTTGGCTTTCCGGTGTTCATTCATGCTTATTCGCTCAAAATTTGCAAGGCGATTGAAATTTTGAATGCATGTTGTGACAAGAGGGAAGGCTTCCTGCAGGAAACGATGCGAGACTTCAAGCTCTGGATTTCTCGATTGAGTCTATCGATCCAAGGTACTTCACCACGACACTCAAGGTGTAGATACTTGGCGCCAGTCCCTGAGCCATCATGGCTTCCAGAAGCTGCTCTCCTGCGGAAGGGTTTGCTCAGCAAGGATCAAGAAGACTGCGAATCAGCAGAGAACAACTTTGACCCATTTGAACGCACTTATGCGGGTCTAGGTAGGGTCAGGCACAAAAATTATCTGCCAGCCCTGGCCTTCATCTGCCATACCAACCTTCAAGCATCCATCCAAGAGAGTGTTGTACCTTTCTGGGCAACCAGTTTTGACAAGTTTGACGTGTCCACACTCCACAGTTTTTGAAAAGGCTTGAGGGGCGAAACTGACTAAAGGTGACTAATTATACTAAGGATTTCTGGAGCGAAGTTCGTTGCTGCCTGAGTCCAGTCATTCTAGAATCTTGACAGAAAGCAGCTGGACCACTTTCGATGTTTGGACCGGAAGCCGGTGCGTCCGTACTTTCAAACTAAGCCTTGTTCTTTGTAGCACAAAGGTACCAATATGTACCAATAACGAAGGGCAGCATCTTAACTTCTACGAAATCTTCCACATCTTCATTCGTTTTTGAAGTGCGGGTGATGCTGATGCTAGCTTAGCTCTCCGAAATGCTTCAAGGCACACGACCTCATCAGGAGCCTCCCGTCCCTTCTGCAGCTGCTCGAAAATGGCAAAAGCAGATTGCATGTCACCCGTTGCACAGAAGCCCTGCAAGACAAGAATGATAGAAATGCTAGAAATAGATAGAAATAGGAGTAAATGCCTCTGCACATTGCGTCGTTGCATCATGATCAACAAATGACACTTTCGCATTCTCGGCATATTTGTACCTTGATCATGGTGCTGTACGTGATCAGATTCGGCATAAGGTCATACTTTGACATTTCTTGGACCAGGTCGGCGACCTCAGTGCGCTGAGTCACAGGCATTCCGAGGACTACTGAAGAGGGAAACAAAAAAAGCCCGGGGATTGGCACTTCTGACGGAAGCAAATTTCAAGTTCACAGTCTGAAAACGGAGAAGCCAAAAGTAGTTGCTCGATATTAAGCGTTTTTCAGCACAACAGCCTTTTTCAGCTTTGCTCTTGAGCTTGGTTGCTTTGCTCATTTCCTCATTGCGCACACAGCCATCCATGATCGCATTGAAGGTCATGAGACTTGGCGCTATGCCTCAGGCAGAAACATCTGTGCTTTTTCAGGCTACAAAAGTACCATCAAATCTTAGACCGTTTGTCACCATGTGATGGTTCGCTGTAATAGCTGTTTCTTGGAGAGACAAACCAGACGCCCGTTTCCACGCAAAATAGAGCAAAGAGACCATGAGCTTTCATCTCTTCAAAAGCTTCCCATACTCGGTCCATGCGCTTCTTTCGACTGAAGCCTTTTAAGATGGAGCCGTAGATCACTGCGTTGACCTTGACGGTGCGGATAAGAGATGACTAAATCCTGTAAGAAAGCAAGATCATGTCAAAGATCGTCAACGCTAAGGGTCGAATGGCGAGGAGTTGGGCCAAAAACCCTAAGACTGCTCGGCCGGTTGATCCAAAGTTGGAGAAGCTACAAGATTACTGCAACTTTATCTATTGAAATTCCATTGAAAAAGTTACACACATGCAGTGACCCGAGTGACCTGGGACTTGGTGTCCGGGTCTTCCAAAAGTCGTTGAATGAGCTCATGAGCGCCATCCACGTCACCATTGCTGGCAACAGCCTCTCACTCCGTGTCACTCTCTGCATAGGACGTGAAGCTTGCCCTGTGTCCAAAAGGTTTGCCTACTGTTAGTTCGTAGCCACAAATCATTGACCCAACCTCCACCATGCAGCCAAGCGTGATGTTTGTAGGCCTTGGCCAATGTGGTGAGTCGGTCATATGGGAAACTATCCAGTTTGTAGAGAAAACCATGGAAACCCATAGAAAAAAAACATTCGTTTCCAACCATGAAACATCTTCACTCCACTCAAGATCCCACTTGGTCTGAAAATGCCACTAGTCGGGTGAGGAGGGAGCGCAATAAAGTGATTATCATGTCTAAGCGCCTCACCCAAACTAAACTACCAGTACGGTGTAGGACGGTAGGAGATTTGATGGCCGCAGAAACTCCCCAAAATAAGTGCTGAAAAAGTCAAGCAACTTGAGGTGCTGCACTGACATCTCCCGCCAGCAATTCCATGCTCCAGCCACATCTTTGACAAAGCCATAGGCCTTTCATAAATGAAACGAATCGTTGAGCATTGAACCTATTCTGATTCGAATTTATCAAATCATTTTACTGAGGTGAGGTAAGTAGCCACGCCTTGATCAAAGAGCCGAAGCTATGTGCACCAGTGATCTTAACAGGACACTCAGCATCCTCACCATGGAAGAACTTCAACTTCTTCTGCACCAACCCTACCTGAGGGCAATGCTGTCGAGAGGAATCCAAACTCCGATGAACGCCACAAGGAGGTTCAAGGTCGAGCTTTAATGATTGAAGGCTAAGATTCAAGAAAGGATTCTTGAAGCAAACTAAGGAAACCCCACTACTTCGTCACTTCGCTTAGTCACTTTATTTTCGCACAACCCTATACCCAGCCGCCGGCATTGCTTCTTCTTGCCTTGCCAACGCGGACTCCTGCTTCCAACACGGTGCACAGCAGTCCTTCATCGACCTGAAGGCCGAGAACTGTGGCTGAAAGCTGGAAAGCAGTGTCAGTGAAAGTTTGGAAAAAAATAGTTAGATGAAGCAGTTACAAATTTGGTCAAATTACAAACTACTTCAAGTCTTTCTAGTTAGCAACTCCTGGTTAGCAATTTATTGCTAAATGCTTTCGTCTACTTTGTCCTACGCAGTTTGCAGTTAGAACTGTGCAATGCCACACCTGTTGCTGGACAGACTCGACCAACTGCATGGCCCGGCTGATCTCTGAGCTGTGAGATTTGGGCCTTCCCGGGAAATATGGGCATTCACAACTCCGGCTGTTTTTTGGGATGAAAGCTATGCTCCGAGTTGATCAAAAACCATGTTTTCTACGCCTCAAGCTTCGAAGCAAATTGGAAACCAGCGGCTTATTCGGGAGAACCTCTTCATCTTTCATCTCCTTGGACGCTCACATCAGCACGGAGTGCAAAGTGTCGTAGTCTATCTTCTTACGACAAAATATCGAAAAAAATGCTGGATCGAAACATTCTGCGGCTGTTCCGGTTTTGAGGCGTCGATTGATTCGGATGAGCCAAGGGGCATTGACCAGCTCCCAGGCTTTCGTCCTTTCGAGAAAACGCTTGCAAACAAGACTAGCATTTGCGATTCTTTGTGCATGTCCTGCTTGCATTGGCATGCTCGCTTGGCAAAATCAGGGTCCTATGGTTTTCCTTTCCAGTCTTCAGTAATGCACCAATCAACTCATGGTACGTCACTGTGTTGGGCATATGTGCTCGATCCTCACCTAAATCAAAGGAACTCAAAGTTCAAAAAAGAGATATAAAGGAATGAAGTTTGAAACTTTTGAGACTGCAAGTGAATATTTCCAGCCTTTCTTGTACAATTCTATTGTAGAAGCGAGGAGCAAAGCTTGGAACTACTTGGGGCCAGACGCATTGTTGGCAACAAACCACAGGCTGTATCAAAGAGATTATGGCGAACATATGCCTTGATCAATGTGTTGTAGGACACAACATCCATAACCTCATCAAATCAAGTTGAGAAAGCCCCGCAGCAGAGTAAATTTTGTGCTCGAAAACTCCGGACAGGAAAAGCAAACCAGACACCATGAAATAAAACGGCAAAACTCGAGCACTGCAATATGCACAACTCTAAGCCAGTGCATGCAGGGCACTCCTGCGTCCTTCATGCGCTTGGCCAACATCTTGGCCTATCTCCGGCATCGAAGATACTTTTGCAAGCACCAGAGACCACAAGCAGAGGAAACGGAGGCAGACAAACACTGATACACAGGCAAACGTGCTGAAGTCTTCTGAGGACAAGAGAGGATGAGCTAGCATGTCAACGCATGGAATAGCACTGCTTTGACGGATAATTGAATTATTTAAGAAGCAAATGATATCCTCGAAAGTTACGGCATGCCAAAACGAGATACATTGGCAGACCTCTCCTTTTCCTACCTTGTCTGAACTTCCTTTGATAGTGAATCAAACAAATAAACAAAGCATGCCTTTTCAAGCTCGCCGTTCTCAACACAGGTGTCCAAAGCAATATTCCAGGCAGTGCTCGGAAGCTTGCTTGGCCCATCCAACCTCACCACATCAAGATAAGCTCGAGCAATCCAAATGGCAAAGGATAATGTAGAAAAGGTTTTATATTTGAAAAGGCTATCATTTTTCAGTACCAGTAGTACCGCACAAGGCGGTGGCGGAAGTTTCAAGAATAGGAAACGTATAGGAGAGATTGATTGCTGTGAGTGACGGATGTCAGAGCAAAAACATTGACCAACTGACTAACTAGCTAACTGACTAATTGACTGATTGACTGTCGGATTAACTGAGTAATTGCCTAAGTGATGAACTGACCTATTGACTGACTGACTGACTGACTGACTGACTGACTGACTGACTGACTGACTGACTGACTACTTGATTGACTGGTTGATTAACTGACTGACTGACTGACTAATTTACTTACTGACTGGCTGACTGCCTGACTAACTGACTAATTGATTATCTGACCAATTGACTAACTGACTAACTAACTCATTAACTAGCTAACTGACCAACTGACGAACTGACTTACTGACTAACTGACGAACTGACTAATTGACTTACTGACTGACTGACTAAATGACAAACTGCTAATTAACGACTTGACTAACTGACTATCTACCTAACTAACTGACTAACGAACTAAATAACTAACTAACTAACTAGCTAACTGACCAAATGACTCACTGACTGATTGACTAACTGACGAACTGACTAGTTGACTAACTAGCTAACTGACTAACTGACTAACCGACTGACTGATTGATTGATTGATTGATTGATTGACTGATTGATTGACTGATTGATGAACTGACTAATTGACTAACTGACTGACTAACTAACTAACTGACTAACTAGCGAACTGACTAAGTGACGAACTGACTGATTGACTAACTGACTAACTTACTACCTGACTANTGCAAAAAGTGCTCCGAAGACTACAGTTTTTCAACATTTTCACTGCCAAATGTGCTTTTCGCCACAGCGGCGTACAATTGTTCGACATCAGAACGTCCAAAAGTGCTCCGAAGACTACAGTTTTTGAACATTTTCACTTCCAAATGTGCCTTTCGCCACAGCCGCATGCATTTTTTCGACGGGAGAAGAGCAAAAAGTGCTTCGGAGCTGACGTGTTTTGTACATTTTCACTTCAAAATGTGCTTTTCGCCACAGCGGCGTGCAATTCTTCGACATCATAACTTCAAAAAGTGATCCGAACACCTCATGTTTTGTGCATTTTCACTTCAAAATGTGCTTTTCGCCACAGCGGCGTGCAATTTTTGATGTCTCCTCTCAGCACCTACCTCCGCACCCGCCGCTTTAACAGGCCTGACCCGACACACGAATCATTGAAAAAACACAGCATTTCGCGACTTCTCTAACATTTGGCGCGGATGTATCTTCTTTCTTCTGACTTTCGCGCTATTGCATCTTCTTTCTGCTGACTTGACTACTCTAGTCTGCTTTTCAACTGTCCATATTGTCGGAAGTTTCTATTTAAACTTCCTTCGATAAATATATTTACACTGCATGATGTATATATATATATATATGGATTCTTTGAACCTAGGAAATTGTTTCCTTATAAATCAAACGTGAAAGAGGGTGCCTTCCAGTGAAACACCACTTCTCTGACAGATAGATGGAAAATTGAAATTCAGAAGCTTTCACTGAAACGCAGCCAAGGTCACAAGCTCAAAACACCATCAAGGTCGTTGCTTTTGCCTTGCAATGCCATCAACGGTATATAGAAAAAAATATCACGATATCAGAAAGTTTGCAAAGTGATCAGAACATTACAGAACCATCTGATATGGAAACCTTGCATTTGTTGAAGAGGTGAAGTTCTGTTTCCGAGAAATAGCAAAGTCAGAGGGAACCCCCAAACACAGCGGAAGTTGAAACCAGCTGATCACAGCTGCCCCGAAATCGCATCTGCACACCATGCAAGCGAACTCAATCTGCAAAATCTCTAAATCTGCTTGATGTTCGACAAGTTGCTGCATCCCCGCATCATCGCAACACCTGCACAGCATCGGAATTTGCTTTGTTGGTGATATGCATCCTTGCTGCCCCAAAGAGTCACATAGTCAGAAAACTGGCCTCGCATCGGATCTGCTTCGCTCAGTTCATCAGCAATGTCCTGTTTGGCCAATCTGTTATCTTCACAGCTCAGTCAACATGCTACGAGTTACGAGTGGAGTACTTCGAGTTGAGTTCCACTGGAGAGCAGTGTCTCTTGAGTCCTGTCGATTGCATGCGTTGGCAGCTGAGAGGAGGCAGTGCTTCGTTCGTCCGTCGATTGGAGGCCTGTGTGACCTTGGATCTGTCTGCAAAGTCTCAATAAAACCTTCCATTTCAATCTGGATGCGATTTGCGCACTTTGAAATTGAAAGTGAAAACGATCAGTTTGAAACATTGAAACTCAAAGTGGACATCAAATTGAAACGTTTGAACTCCAGTGCGCTTCAATTTCAAACGTGCTTTTGATGTCTGCAACGTTTGTCAGTTCAAACTCTTCGGCTCCCTGGTGCTGAGGCACTGCTTCTCACCATCCTGGAGGACAAACTGACAAACTCCACATGTTTGAAACCAGGCATACGACAAAGTTTCAAAACATTTGGTCAGAAATGGAATGCTCATGAAATACCTGCTCACACCTTCTGAATTGCTCACAAATTGCTCACTCCTGGCCTTGTGCACCAGGCTGTCGTAAAGCTCCAAGGCTTTCGACGGCTCTCCCACCTCCGTGTAGAATCGGATCAAGGCCATGTAAGCGGGCACCTCAAGCGATTCTCCCAGTTGCCCGCAGAAAGTCTTTTTCAAACGGTGTACAACTTTGTACAATGTACAGTGAGTCGGTTTCAAAAACGGAACACACTTTCCGCATCTCTTGGAGCAGAAAACACAGAGATTTCGTGGGGACTCAGGAACTCAATGAAACTCATGGAAATTCATGCCTTTAGTCCCACCAGGCCCGCGGGCCTGATTCACTTCATCGGGTTTCAGCAATGAGGCAAGGCTTTCCTTAGATCTCAGAAAATTCCGGATGAAAAAAGGCTATAGTGAATCTTGGTGGACCATGGTAGACTGTTGCAAACACCCACAAGTCTATACCACAAAAATCCCCAAAATATCAAGATCTGTCCAGTTCGATGATGATGATGCCGCGCGTGACTGAGAACTCCAATTTCTCCAGAAAATTCAGCAAAATTGTTGCCCGAGGCTCAGCTAGCTTTACATCGCCTGTCCTGGTGCAAACTTCCACTACCGCCTGTGACACCAAAGGATCCACTTGGCCTCACCAGGAAAATGAGATAAAATCAGCAGCAAAATCCGCAAGGATCACCCAATGTACACACAAAAACCCGAATCGCAAATGAAAATTTTGACAATGACCATTCAGCACGGAAATAACTACAAATGCAATCTGTAAATTGTTTCTTTCTGAAAGCTGCTCCTAGACTGTTTTGGGCAAAGCAAACAAATGTAATTGAAAAGCAAAACAAGCCAAGAGAAAAAAAAATGTTTGGTACCAATGTAGAGGACATCTTCCGCTTGAGCCGGGCCTGCAGCACTGATCTCCTTCAACAGCCGCTGAACCTCTGAGGGATCCATCTCGTAGCGTATCAACAAGCTGTATGTGCCTGAAGCCAAAGCCAAGAATAGCCGCATAGCCCAGCGGCACATCGACAAAGATCACAACAAAAAAGGACTGCCGAGGGACGATTGTTCTTCTCCACACCTTGCTGCTTTGCAAGCTGCAATGCCTGAACAAAATGGGCAAAAAGAGTAGCTGAGAGCGGCAAATGACTCAAGTCCCTTACTCTTTTTACTTGTCAAGATCTTGTAGATGAAAATGAACTGTAAGCACTAGCATACAGGATGCAGGAGATACTAAGTGATGCTGCCACATGGCTGCTAAACTCAGCCCACCACAAGACCCGTGGCCCCTCCATCACTGATGCTTCCGCTGTGATCTGTACTTCCCAGCCTTCTTAGCCATTTCGAGCTGAGAGCTTCGCATGGCTTCGTTGAGAATGAGGTTCAACGAGTCGGTCTGTGCAAGTCGCACGATGCTGTCAAATCTATTGCTTCCCTGACTCCAGGAGATCGGTGCCATGCAAAGATTCTATCCATGCCAAGCGTCTTGGCGACATAAAAAGATAAAATTGACAGTACACGCTGTCGAAAGGAAGGATGCACAAAAACTAGAACGTGCATCAAAGCAAATCTTTTGATTGCTATTCAAAGTTATTTCAGCATCTTCCGTTAATCATGCCAAGCGGCAGTCATGGGAATCTGACCACTTTCCAATCTTGGCAACATATCCGGCAGTTGCCTGTGCACAGATTGAGAATCCAAAAGGATGCGAAAGGAGCGCGAAGCTTTTGAAAGGCAAATCCTGGAGGTCAAACAGAGTACTCAAAAATTCGAAGGAGTCAATCATCTGCAGCTGTTTTGAAGCTATGCGGTGCTCTTCTGCTGCCTCTCTCGGCAAGCAATTTCAACTAGCTGTGTGCCAACATGTTTGGGAAGATCTGGAAGTTCAGAATAGCATTGCAATGCCTCACCTTAAAAGCTGAAAAACTTCAGGGCTTCAGAAAATTGGAAGAGTGCCAAACCACGTATCACACAAATGAGACTCATGAGACCACCTATGTGAGACCCTATGCGTACATAAATGCGTTATCCAAGTTGCTAAGGCAGCCCTCCTGTGAACAAGACTATACAAAAATAGCGGAAGTCAACGAAGTATAAAAAGCTTGCAATCAGGACAGTCTTTGAGATGCAGTGCTCTTCACAAAGGAAAAAAAAAGCCTACAGAGAATCGTGGCACAAACTGGGGGAAGACGCAAATAGATCCACAACGAAACTCCTGCAAGAAGGTCTTAAGCATCACGAGCTTTGATCGCTGTGTGGGCTTCAGGTTAGCTTCAGTCATGTGTTTCGCCAGCAATTTCACCTTCACGGAACAAACACTTGCAGCCTTGACTATGTACAAGTGTATGCAAATCAAGATTTCATGCGTTTGCAACACTTCCGGTCTACATGGCCCTCTTGACATTGCGGTGCAGATTGAAGAGTCATCAAAGTTTGTGCCTCTTCAAAGCTCCTTGTTGCAAAATGCAAATGCATGAGGATGTCGTAGGTCCTGGCAGTTGGACGACCAGTATAAATTGTGGATAAGAGAAGATACAATATACATTTATATTCATAGATACGTGGCATGAAAAGGCAATTCTTCAGCCAACAGTCCACTACAGCCCAGCGTAATTTCTCACCTCCACCCTCCATTGCAAAGACTTATTCTACAGGCTTGAATTTTGGTGACCCACATGTGCACACAAGCATAAGACTTGTGAAGAAGATCAAAAGCGCATGAACATGATCTTTGCACACTAGAGCCGCGAGAAGTCCTGCTGTCAGGATGTACACCCACTTTGGAGAACACACTCAACCTGCGCGTTCGTTGTATGTCTCAGCAAGGGGCACAATAAGTCATTTCCAAGCCAAACTCTGCAGGCCATGATTACTTGGGTACCAGACCAATCATTTCAATCTGGAGCCATCAAGAGATTGCAAACACTGAGATTTGCACAGGCTTGTGATCAGCCCGGCATCCAACGACTTTGTGAGAGGAGTCAAGACGTCCTTGGGAGCTTCATGAGAAATTGAACGGCTCTGGCTCTGTTTGAGTCTAAGTCGGCACTCCTGTCTCAGTCAAAGTCAGTTTGACTCCTGAAAGTACATAGGACGACCTATGCCAATGCAAGAACCGAGGTCTTCATGTGACATGCTGGCAAGATTCGTTCATGTATTCCACAGATCTGGCCTTTGTGCTTTTTAACACGAGACCTTTCACTTCTGCCAAGATAAAACCTCTGTCTTTCCTGAGGCGCTGCATTGACTCCACCACCTATCAGGTCAGCGAGCACGCAAAGCTTGCACACAAATCACCTGTTTTTTGAATGGTTTTGCTTTAGTTCATGATGACCATGTAAGTATGACAAGTGTTCGGGCATTAAAGACGCTATGTCTTGTCATGAACATCAGTCATGCCTGATTCTTGCTAGACATGGAGCATCAATACCTTCTTACCACGCATCCGGACTGAATCTGATTGAATCTGCATCGCCTGTACCAACGTCTTTGCTGGCACCTCGGAATACCGAGCTAGACAGCTGGCAAAATGTAGATTAGAATGCAGAGTAAGTCACGAACACAAGTAACAGCAGGTTTTGGGAGGTCTCAGGTCTCAGGACATCGGGTCTTGGGTTCTCACGTCACCAGCTCTTTGCAGGGTGCCCCATTTTCGAAGAACTGTACGATGGTCTCCCTGTTCAAAAGCGGCTTGCGTGGCCTGTGTCAAAGGTCCCAGGACAATCATGTCTGGCACCACAAGACGCGGTCTTTGACCTATTCTGACCACTCAGGGCAATCTGAGGCCTCCAGAATGCTCTCCACCTCTTGCTTGCTTGGAGTCGACAAATCTTGCAACTTATTCTTCGATGCCTGAACAAATGGAAAGCAAATCAGAGGATGAAAAGTAAGGAAGGCCAGGAAGGCCTTTCAGGCAATTCCTGCCTTGCCCTTACGTGTCTTTCGCCAGGGCCACAGAACCTCTGCTCGGGATTGTGAAGAGCTGAAGTTCTGAAGCCACTCAAATCACCAGAGTCACTTGGAAGTCACTTGGAAGTCAAAATATCTTTGTCACTTGGCTCTGTTCCTCGAGCTTCTGACGTTGCCAAAGAGGAAAAATTGGAGCACAAAAGCTCCGCCGAAGAGAAGCAACTGCCCAGGTCGGACAACTGAGAAAGCAACAATTCAGACTGGGTGCAATTGTACTGCTTAGCTTAAAGGCTTGATTTCAGACAGAGAAATACTGAAAATCAATCATTGCCAACCTCTGCACTTAAGTTGGTAAGCACAGACTGCGCCTGCAAAGCAACGACTTCAAGACACTGGTTTCATGAAACTGGCATGGGCTACATGGGCCATCAACGGGAAAGGCATGGCTGGAATTGAAGAGCACAAATCAACACAAAATCCATTCGTCGCGATCTGGTTCCGCCTGTTCCATGAAATCCACCAGCATCATGTTCGCTTTGGGAGGGGTTTCCTTACCAGTGAATTTCGGAATTGAACACACAATCAATACAATCAACACAGTCAATGACCGAATGAGTGCTCTCTTCTTTTGAAAGCCAAGACACTCCCAAATGGATTGTCCTGTCAAGCCAGCAAAGCTAAGTCAGTTAGGCTGGAAGTGACCAAATGTGTCAGATTTCAGCAGGATTGTCTGACAGATTTTCGTTCAAACAAACGACAGCTCCAAAGCGTAGCGGAAAACATCTGCGGAAAACCCCATGTGACCCAATGTGACCCTCCTGGAGCCGCAGCTCCGAGCGTTTTAGGGGAAAGTTTGCGGTGGTCCAAGCTGCGCCTCAACACTGAACTCAAGCCCTCTGGCATACAGAAATTCACTCCAAAAAAACCCTCCGAGTTGGATCGCTACAAAATCATACAAAATACAAACTTACAAACTATTGGAATAATCATTTCTATCATGTCTATTTGCCCCTGTTCATTGAAGATCCAGTACAAAGCTGCATTCACCTGACCATCAGTTTCCCATCTCAGCCAAGACGCACTGCAGCTGATGACCTCTTCACAACGGCATTACAGTGTAGGGACAGAGCTGTTGTTGAGATGACAGCTCTAAGAAGAACAAAGGTAGAGACAAACGAGGGTGCGTTGTATTAGTCTGGTGGCACAGCACCCTATGGTGTAAACTGACCGTGTGCACAACAAGAGTTTCTTTTTGCACTGTGCAATTGAATGAAATGATGAAGCCAATTTGATCGCTCATATGTTGGGTACACGCTCCACATTTCTGGTCACCTCGCCATGGTGTGGTCCCCCCACACACAAACAGTAATAATATACGAGTAACCAGTAAACTGATAGAAACTGTGTTCTGCCAAGACACAAGGGGGAAGGTTTTGGACGCACCGGAGCGATAGTTGGAGCGATCGTAAGTGAGCGGTAAGGGGCCTTGGCCATGCACATTCAGATCGCGTGGGCAAGTACCGACTCTGGGAGTGTAAAACGAAATACGAGCAAATGTCCAAGGAACGCTGTCAGCAGAGTTTCAGCAACCCGTAAGAGTCTTGAGCCAAAAGTCATGTGCCATGAACACGACCTTGCTCTCTAAAAGCTTCATATCAAATTGCTAGACTCAAAATTTGCAGAATCCAGCTTAGCCTGTTACTTGAATGTAACTTGAGTGTGTATATGACTGTATGTGCATGTCCAAAAGCACCCAAATTCGCACGTTGTTTAGCGAGTGTGCTTTACCACGGGATTCTAGGAGAAAAGCTTATGCTGATAGCACGTGCCTTGCCGACGGCTCGCTTCCTCTCGGGATCCAGAAGGTACACATGTCAGCTGTTCTGCAAAACTGAAAAATTGTGCTCGTAAACATCCAAACGGCACGTGACACTCACTCAACACACCTGTCCTTTTGGCAGGCATGGTGCAACATCTCTTTGACTGTCTTGCTTGAAAATAAATGATTGCAAAAATAAGCCCAAGCACAGTGTAGTGAACTGGAAAGCCGATTGACCTCTTCACCCATTTGACTCAGGAGCTAGGGGGGTTGGCGCTTCGACTAGACCTCGTTCTTCTTATCATTTCCTATATCTTCTATGTGCGTGTGCTGCTTGTGACAAACGGGATACTTTTTTTGCTGCGCCATCTTTACGATCCAACGACACTGGACTCTAAATGTCTAAAAGTCTAAAAGCATTCAAAGCTTCACAAGTTGGAAGCTACGGACTTAATGGACCTAATCTAGAGGAAGAATCAAGCAGCAAGCAGCATCTTTTTCTCTCTCCGCTTTGAATCGCCATATGGCCATATGATCAAATTTGCATCCGTAACTTCGGTGAATTTGGTTACATTTGATTACATCTGATTCTGTTTCTGTTTCATGAGACCCCGAAGACCACGGAAACATTTGTTGAACTCGTCGAACTCCAAGCTCTGGTCAGCTGTTCTGAATTTTTCCAGCTTGGAAGTCCTTGCGGTCAATAGGGCTGGTACCTGACAGATTGCTTGGGACATCGCTATCTGTCAAACACAAAATCAAGATGAATTGAAGTCAGTGACATTTATCCTGAAAAAATGTGAGTGAGAACACTACATAGTTGAGTTCAAGAGTTTGGCACTTCAAGAACAATCCAAGGCTCCACAGAGAAGGGCTTTGCTACTTTTTGTAACACAATTTGGCTAAGTTGAAATCATTCTTGGACATGTTTCAGAGCTCACTTTGATTCAAAAAAGAACATAGGTACGAGTCGTCTTGAATGCCGCTACAGTGCGATGTCCTATTTGCGACACCCCGCATCACGTTGACACTGTTCATCCTTTTAGCTACAGCCATTCAGCTGTAACATGAACCAAAGGTTGTAGCCTTTCTTCTCGATCGGAGACAGCACTGGCAAGCTCCCCAAAACTACTCGTGCATGCCTTCTTTCGCATGACACTTCATACACAACTTCATTCTTCAAAAATTGTTGGTTCGGAATTCTGAAACTGCGCAAAATTGACATCTGTGCATCGCCATATCGCACCTCTGGTCATACCTAGGATCCGTAGCGTAGGACGCGTATGCGCCTTAGGAGTCAGGTAGAACTTGGCATTCACAAGTTTCTCCAAATGGTTTTCCAATCATCTCCCCCTTGCCGGAAGCCGCCTGGCGGAGGTGCATGACCTGTCATGAAACAAGAGGATTGAGTTCTTGCATACTTTTGCCCCTCTGTGACCTCCTGGCATTCACCTAACTCATCACCGATTACAGTAATGGAAAAAGCATCACACAGAAGGCTGAATATGCAATACTATCAAAATATCATGTCTTTGTATACACCATAATAAATTCAATAAATATATGTAACATATGTATAACATATATAAATAATGATGACATGTGCACTTCAATGTGCTTCATTTTCTCGCAAAGGCTGCTGCACTGCCTTCAGGATGCGCTGGAGGTGGAGCATAGTAACCTGCTGTTTTTGACTCAAAACTTCAAAACGTTTCGAACAAAAAAGGTGCAGGTTGCCCGGTTGGTACGCCTGAAAGGTGCGCATAGGGGTCCCGTGCTTCCTCAAGCTGCGTCAAGCTACCAAGTTCGAGCGAAGTGCACAAGTCGCACAAGATGACAGTTCAGACGTCAGAGGGGCAAACAAATAAACAAATAAACAGGTAAAAAAGTTGTCGATATACTGTCAGCATCGTTTTTCAAAATGCAAAATCTGGAGCCATGGAAGTGCATGCTTTAGTCGAATCACTCACTTTCCACCAATATCCACTGACTCATCCTGACTTATTCAACACAGTCCTCCGGTCGACGGTATCTCTCGTGCTCCCTGTCGCGATCGTAGCCTCTCGAAAGAATGTGCTCACTGAGCAAACTAATCACTACAGTCGGAGGCTGATGGCAGCATGGCAGTCACTGAGGATGGAACTTGCATAGGGGTCTCTACTTTCCTCGGCTCCATGGCTCCAAGAGTTCCACATTGAGAATTAATGAGTAGCAACTGGGCTCCAAACCCGAGGAGGATAAGCATACGGATCTGGAAAGACGAGTTAAAGGCAACAAAGTCACCAATGGAGGGAGCACAGCAACAAGTTTGCAAAGTCTGCAGTGAAATACATGTTCAACATGTTTAACCTCGAAGCCAAAAGCCATGAAAATTGGACCCTGGCTGCCTGGCCTGGAGGTCGGTATGGATCTCGGTAGGGATCCCTGGGATCCCGATATGGATCTTCTCCAGGTGGTGGCAGGGACTGCTGCCCTCGCGAGATGTAATGGGTCACACAAGCATGACAAATCAGTAAGAAACTTCCAAACATGGCTAGTCTGTCTGCCTTCCCGAGGAGGTGGACTCGCACCTGGAGGCCTACAGGAGGCACCAAAATTAGGTCGGATATCTATTTAATTCAATATCAACGCATCACGTCACATCATCTCGCAAACGTCATGCTCAAGTCTTAGTAGGGTGCGCTCCGTAGGGGCCGCTAGGAGGCCTCACAGTTCGAACAGAAGAGAATGCGAAAGCAAAAGGAGATTTACCTTGAGACCATGGCGGTGATCCATAGGCGGGAGGATAGTGCGGCCTTGGCTTTTGCAATCAGTTTGAGCCACCACGAAATGCCCTTCAATGCACTGATCTCTACTGATCTGCTCTTGTATCTTGTCATCTTCACTGGCAGAAACTTTTCTAGCACTTCCCCCCCTTCCATTCCCACCACACCCTGAAATCTGAGCAAAATGCGGAGGATATCCAGGTGGTTGATAACTGGGAGGAGGGTAGCCAGGATAACCTGCTGACGTCACGAATAATGCAAGGTCACTCTCCAGTAGGTCATGCCGGAACCTGGTGGCGGAGAGCCGTAGTACCCTGGTGGAGGCCTTTGAATCCGGTGCAAAAGCTGTCCGTGACTTGACGCGGAGTTCGGAAGGCTTCGGGTGGCAAAGTTCCTGACGGATAGTAAGCTCCTGGAGGAACATAGCCTGTCACAGTGCACCCTGAAAGCATTCCTTGCACAAACGCTGACAGCAGGGCACCTGGTGGAGGAGCTGTTTTCTTGTGGAAATGCCTTCGACTCACACACACAACCATGCCAATCTGCCGAAGCCCTTTTCAAAATTGATGAAAGAAGATCTTCGTTTCCGAAGCAGACCCTTGAAATGCGATATGGTCAGGCTTGAGGTTCCTTGACATCCGCGCCTTGCTATCGCTCGTTTTGTCAAGTCATGCCTGCAGTTTCAATTCAATCGATTTCACAGCTTTGAAGATATTTCCAGACTTCAATGTTGCAAGCACAATCTAATGAACAAATGGCTGCCGCTCCTCTCATCGTCGCTCATGACTTTCTTTGACTCCGAAGCTTTCTGGCGCAAATTGCAAGGCTCTGAGTGTGACAAGCAGTTTTACCTTTACCTTTGCAAAGCGTCTGCAAAGAAAGACGTCAAAGGCTGGGAGCAAAAACCTTCACGTCCAGCTTCCGTCTGTGATACGTAATACTACCTAGGCTCCGGTTTCGGAAACTGGAAATGCCCAAGAACACTATTGACCACCAGCCGAGGACTAGGCTCTCTTCCAAAACACGTAATGCACCCTCTTTGGTAGCAAAGTGGACAAATCCCCTAGGTTCCAAGAGTTCAAAATCGAAATGAGGTTTTTTCTGACTGCGTTGCTTATCGTTGCTTTCTTCACCCTGGTCTCTGAGATGGCTTCCAGGAGGCTTTGTCCCTGTAGACAAGGGTGACAAGACCCCACTGAGAGAAGAAGTCGCCAACCTGGCTGTCATAAAATGCCAAATCAAATCGACTTCGCCAACTGCGTCTCTATCAACTAGTAAGTCCAAACCTCCTCTTCACCATCTCTATCACTGATGCCACCCACGAAGACCTGATATGCGATACGCAAGCGAACGAAATGAAGAAAGCAAATCAGGCTCAACTAAAGAGATTCACCATGAGTCTCACACCTTGCATGGGTCAGAATCACTCAAGAGGGAATCTTCCTTATCCTCATCCTGGAGGCTCGAAGCAAGTTTACTCTGCTTTAAAGAAAACAGCAATGCAAACAGCTGTGCAAACCAAACTGCTTTGTTCTGGACTAAGTCTCAACCGCCTTTTTTCTTGGTGTCGCGAAGCCCATGGCAAGCTGCCTCTGCACACCTGCAAGCAGCAATGTATGTGTGATATTATTTTTGGCATGCAAATGTACATGTAATCATAATATGTGCAATTGCAGAATTATGGAAAGTCGTTTTAAAAATATGTCTGCCAGAAGACGAGTCTAGGCTCTTCGAAAGTAATTGAACAATGAGGTATAACTCTTGATAGGCCGATTGATCTCTGCACGCTGCTCTTGCATGTCTTTTCCATTGAATGACGAAACAAGTTCAAGCAAATATGTTATGAGATGCAGTGCAAAGTGAGTTGCAGCTGTTATCGTTCTCAGGACTGTAAGAGCGCTATAGAGTCAGCAACAAAGCTGACGGAACAATCAGCTTGTATTGGTGAAAGTGGCATGGTCTTCCAAGGTTTCCAAGGTTTCTTAGAGTGATGAAGATCGGGCAAGCTCTATAAGCACGTTCAAGCAACATTCACATTGCACTGCCGGATTTTGCTGTTTCGGCAAATTTTGGTGAGATTCTGTATCAAGTTCATTGCTATTCATTGCTCATATTGAAGCCTTTGTATTTGGGCAAGTGAAAAGTCCAGCGCTCCGAGCAAGCGGCCTGGAAAGTCCTGCCTGTCGACCACTGCACAGTCAGCATCAGCTGCAAACTGAAAAGTCACGAATGCATACCTTGGATGATAGGAATGTCAACGTTCATAGTTGTGTGTTTGTCTATATTTCCAGCACGGAAAAATCATACATGAAAGTGGATCAAGGCTGCATGTACAGTAATTATGCTGTGATCACCATGTGATTTCAGTATCAAAGGGTCCCAAAAAGTCATGGATTTTGTAGCATTTCAAACATGTCATAAACCTGTCAGTCAGAATCCAACATGTTCCAAAGTAAGAACTCGACGGAGATTTGTTCTTCTCGCTTTCCTTCCAAAGGACTAAGAGTCAAACAGCAGACGCTATTGTCCAGTGAAAAATAAAACGTAGATGGGAAACCATCTCGCAGGGCTTCACTTGTCTGGACAAAACAAACCGATTGAATGAAAGCACCTTGGGAGGGCAAACATTGCAATGCACTATTCGCCCATACCTTGTAGCAACTGCATCTCAATGTTCTCAACGTCATCTGGGCAAGGCAGTAAACTCAGCAAACCTATTCATTGAGGCTTGTGCTTGCCAAAATGCCGCTCAACCTCAACGCCAGGAACATGACAAGTTGCAAAACTTAAAACTTAAAACATCGCCACAAGAGTCAGCAGCACTTTGTGCCTCTCTTTCTTCTGCTCTGTCAGGCAAACCTCCGACAAAGACCTGCTAAGTGTTCAAAGTTTTGATTTTGCTTGGCAACTGTAAAAACTGAAAACATGCATCCGCATCCCTTGAAAATAGCAAAACTATCACCACCGTCTGTAGCAATAAACCAAGCTTTCCAACCTTCAGATGTTTTCTCACGGAGAGTTCATCTTCTTTGAACCTCACGGCTTGGCTTAAATTTTCTGTCCGGGACCGAAGCACAGGAAATGCCCACCTCATAGAGTGTGGCCCCGCAGCCTGTGGTATTCTGAGTGTATCTTGACCCAATTTGCTGCGGAGAGTTTCGATGACATTTCCAACAGCTATCAGTCATATGTCTAAATTTCTTAGTGAAATTCATGGCAATCGGCGAGTTCCAAAATGCATACATATTTGTTTGGTTCGCGGTCAGTAAAGGAAGGGGGGTCCTTTACCTCACCAGTCAAAGCATTTCAAACGAATAAGTGTTCTGCGTGTGCCAAAAGCCTCAAACTTCCGCAAAACCAAAATCCAAGTCACGCTATCCATCCACTTGATCGACGACACAATTTGCCCAAAACAATGAGGCATCGTGCGCACAGTTTTGGAATCGAAATGATATAAATAATTTTATACATTTCTTATTTTGCAAATGCACAGGCACAAATCTAAATTCACAAATATTCATGGTGCCTTGATTTCTGTGGCCTTGTGTACGTCCACGGGTTCAGACTGATCAGAAAGAATTCTCGTTGATGTCAAGAGCTGAAGCAGTGTCGCGTAGGGAAGTCTGAAATACTGGGTGAGGGTTTTCCCATTCTGAAAACGGGCACTCACCTTATTTTCCACTCATGAATTGAGCCTCAGTGTATCAGTCCAGCAAACACGTTTTGTGCTGTGTCATCCTTGTCATGGGGCCATGCTATGTTCCTGTATGACCACAGCTGTATGTCCCACCAAGTGACTCTAACACGCCCCTCACAGCTTTGGGCATACACTCATTGCATGCTCTGTACTGCACGCCTGAGTGGCTGTGTGGTGGATGAACAAACCTACAGTTCACGTCATGGTGTGCTTCACCAGTCTTTGTCACCACCACCTTCAGCTTTGTGAGCTCATGGGTAATTGCTCCAATTTGACGATTCGTCAAGCTCACATCCCGCCTGGTTGCAATTTCACGATGCACCAGACTCATTCTGTTCTCACGTTCTTCCGTGAGCATCTTCATCATTCTCGTCTTCTGCTCTTCTTGGTCCTTTTCCATCTTCTCGATCTGGGCCTCCAACATCTTGATCTTTACTCCTCTTTGCGCTGCCAAATCGCGCATCTCGATCAGCTTCTTAGCATCACCTGTGCTGATCATCTTCAGCACCCAGATCTTTCCTTTCTTCACCATGCTGCCTCCAAACCAGCAGCATAGGGTAGCCAGACTCAAGGCTCCAAAGATGGCAAAAATTGCCACTGTCAGAAACAAAATGCTTCCATATGAATTCTTCGTGGTGTTGGACATCTTCTCGAAGTCCATCGTGACCATTTGGTTCTCGGCCATCGTGTTGTCACCCTTTGATCCTTGCAGCAAAGTCATTGCCACAATCATGGCGACCTTTGCATTGCCACCAACGCTCTTTGCAAACTTCTTGGTGGCCTTCCTCATCTGCTCCTTGTTCTCTATCTCATCATAGTCTTCTTGTCCAATCCATGTCCCATCCTCGGAGACGAACTTCATGATTCTCTTCAGTCCATTCATTCTTGCCCTTGACAAACTTTTGGTTCCAGCATCTGCGGGATTGACTGCAGTTGGGATTGCAGTCACCTCAATCAGCTTGTTGTTCACCTTCTCTTGCAGCCAAAGGAGATTAGCTGCTAGATGACGAATCCTCCCAATGCCAACTCGGCATGCCAAGGAGCGAGCTGCAGATGAATCACTCCTGCACTGAATCCTGCATAGCTTTCCTGTGAGGAACTTCCAGCAGTGTTGCAGAAACATAGCCTCACTCACTCCACCAACCATGCAGACATACTCCGACTCTCCTGATGACAATGCAATTGACTTTTGGGACCTCACATAGCTTTCCAGAAGGTTGCCATCCATGTAGAACTGCACGGATGACAAAGACTTTCGATTCCTCTGGTTCCCAGCATAGTCTGCATCACAGATCACCTCCAGCAGCAAGTTCTTCTCTTCATCATGTTCTCCACTTCCTCCAGACGACACATAGTCATCATGTGAAGAACTGCTCCCATTGACATTGAGAACACTCCTTCCAGGCCACGTTGCTTCCATGAGTAGTCCTTCTTCTCGGGTTCCAAGTAGATAGGACGAGACGTGCTCCACAAACTTCCATGCACGCCATGTTGGAGTCTTCATGAATGCACTTAGTCCTTGCGCCACAAATTGAACATCTGGCCTGTCAGGAGCCAGATAGCAGCTTCCCCACCATAGATCTGTAGACGAACTGCATCTGATCACTCAGCTCCTCATTGTCGCGGGGATCACTTCCAATCTTGCTGAACTCTGCTGTGGTAGGTGTCTTTCTTGGGGCCTCCCTCAACACATTGCTGACTTTTGCCATGTCATCAATGTGAGCACCATCAGGGCGGATGATGACTCCATCCTCAGTCAATCTCATCTTCCTCTTCAGGTACTCGAACTTCTCGTCGATCTCCATAGGTCCTTGGCTCTCCAACTTCCATCCACCATTCTTCAGGTAGTCGAAGAACCTCTCAGCCTCTCCTTCATCACCAACCAAGAACAGGTCGTCCACGTGGATGGTGAGATACAGTCTTCCTGCACCATCATGTTCGGCAACCTTTCTCCTCATCAAACTTGGCTGCATCACGTCAGTCTCCATGCCATAGTCCTCTGCCTTCTTCTTGAAACTGAGAAACCATTGACTTGCTGCTGTCCTCTGTCCAGGCAAAACCTTGCCCAGCTTATAGGTCACTCCTCTTCTTGTCACTGTTGCCTTCTCATCCTCAGGTTGGTCAACCATCAGGAAGGCATCCTTGATGTCTGCAATGTGCATCACCAGCTTCTCGTCCATGATGCACCGATGCAACAGCAGCTTCAAGATCACGTAGGCGGAGGTTGGTGCAAACGAGTCATCAGTATACACTGACCACTTGTACTGCCTTGCCACCAACCTTGCTCTCCTGAACCTTCCTCCCTTTTCTTGTCTATGCTTCCACGTGATCACCATCTTGGTCGTAATGTTGTAGGATCCTTCTTCTGGTGGTGCTTCAGGGTCAAGTTTGATGAGCACGCCCATGTCAATCAATCTGTTCTCTTCCTCAATCTCGGCTGCTATGTCGAGCTCCTCCAGGTCTTCATCATAAAGGTCTGGGGGACCATCATCATCTTCCTTTCTCTCATCTTGTTCCATAGCCTGTTGCGCAGCTGCCATGATGAACTCATCCTCAAAGTCTTCATCTCCATCTGGAAACTCTGCCTGCACTCTCCTCAACCTCTTGGGACTTCCAACCATCGCAGGTTCCAGATCATCTTCAGGTGGCCTCTTCTTGCTTTCCTCTTGTTGCATCTCTGATTCACTTTCTTCCTCTTCTTGCACTCTTCCTTTCTTTGGGCTCTCTCTTTCAGCATCCTCACCTTCTCTCTTCTTTGAACTCCTCTCTCTTGGCTCCTCCTCAAACAGCCTCACTTCCTCATCGCCCCTCATGCCTGACGAGCTGGCATGACCTCCTGGGTTCTGTGGTTCCAAACTCAGCATCCTCCTGGGAGTCTGTGGAGCTGCCAATCCTGCAGTTACGGTTCCTGTCAAAGCAGGTGTGATCAGTCCCATTGCCACTGCTTGTCCTGCTTGCTTTGCTCTCCTCTCTTCCTCATCCTCTGCAACTTCTTCTACCCCCAGAGCTGGCCTCATCACAGTGCTTCTATGCTTCATCAGGATGTCTGATCTCTCATCCTCTCTCCTCAGATCTTCTTTCGCCCTGGTTGCAACACAACTTTGACACCATCCAGCAAAAGGGAGATGGGTCAGGTTGTGTATGTCCTGCTCCATCTTCGTCGGCAGTTTGGGCACCCTCAATGCCAGTGGCCGCCTCTCTTCTTCTGCAAACAGCTTCTTGGATATCTCAAGTGATATCCTCTGCTCCTCCTCCAGCTTGTACTTCTGCAGCCTCCTCAAGCATTTGGCCTTACCTCCTGAGGTTGGCAAGGTCAACTTTCTGCACCACTCCTGCAACGTCTTGAGCTTGGTGCCCATGTTGAGGACACTCTCATCAAGTGTGACCTCTATAGTGGGTCATCTTCTGCAACCTCAAGCTCGACAGCAACTCGACCATCACCTGCTGCACCTGCTGCGAATGGTGCATCTTCTCCTCCTTCAATCTCGTCCTCCTCATCCTCCTTCTCTTCCTCTCTCTCTTCGTCCTCTGTTCCAACCATCACGGCACAGACCTTCACATCCATCACCAGGCTGTTCCTCTCCAATCTTGCTGGCACGTCAACTCCTGAAGCTTCATGCCTCAGAAACATGCCACATCCATCTCTTTGCAATGTCCATCCTTGCCTGAGCAGCTTGCCCATGCACATCAGTGGGTGGCTAACATTGCCCAATGCGAAGTTCTCCACAAACTGCACACTCTGACCATCACGAGTTTCAGCTGAAAGTCGAAGTTTCCTATGGCCAGTGGTGGCAATATCTTGTCCTTGGGCATCCACCATTCTCACATGCCGATGAAGTCCAGGTTCTCCAACTTCTCCATAGTGCACTGGAGCCACTGAGATATCAGCTCCAGAGTCCAACGTCATTGCAACCAACCTGGCTCCATCATCTTTCTTCACCATGCACACTCTGTGCTCAATCTCACTCTGGCTCCTCACCTCGTCTTCCTCATCCTGGATGTCCATGCTCACCCAGGGGACCTGCAAAGGAATAGAGCTCGTCAGGGTCTCATCTCCAACATCGAAGCATTCGTGGAACACGGTCTCCTCCTTCTCTGCAACCATCCTCACTCTCTCAAATCCTTCTTGATCTGATTCTTCAAACTCTGTCACATCAAACACACTGTACTCAGGACTTCCTGAGCATTCCTCATCTTCCTCAATCCTCACCATCCTCACTGCCTGAGCCTTGTTGAGCCCAGCTGCACTCGTCAAGCTTCCTCCTGACGAACTTGTAGATGGCGAAGTCGATGTGCTGCTTGAAGTCCCGTGTTCCATCTGCTCCTCAATCTTGTTGACCTTCTTGGGGGACCAGCATTCCTTTGCTCTGTGGCCATACTTGCCACAATTGAAGCATTGGACTCCTTTCCCTTTTCCAGAATGGTCCATCTTTCCTTTCTTTCCTTTACCATCCTTTCCTTTGTTTCCAAAGGATGAGAACTTGCCCTTCTCACCCTTCTTCCCTTTGTCTTTTCCTTTGAACCCTTTCTTGCCTCCTTTGCTGTCCTTGCCATATTTGCCTGAGCCCTTTGCCCAGACTGCATCCACTTCCATAGGTGCCACACCAGAGTCATCGTCGAAGTGCGCTTTGACTGGCATCTGCATGTTGTTGTCAGCAGTCCATACGGTGGAGACTTGTTCCACCAGCTCAATCCTTCTCTTCACATCCTCATAGGTGGTCTTCCCCGTGATGTGCATTTGAATGTGCATCCGCATCGAATTGTGGAAGTTGCTCAGCCACACTCTTGCCCTGGTCAAACTTGATCTTGTTCAAAGACTGAATCAGTGCAAGGCCACTTTGACGTGTTGGTGGCTGCATGTCACGAACCAGCACACGCCATGCTTCATAGCCATTCTGATCTTGAACTCCTCTTACCAGCCTCTGTGGACGATTCCTCATCAGCATCGACAGCAGTGAGTATAGCTTTTCAGCTCTTTTCTGCTGATCCAGTGTGATCGAAACCATTTGCATCTCCTTCTCTGACTCCGTGGCCACAGTCATCTCAGTCAGCATCCCATCATCGAGGATCCTGATGAAATTCTCAAAAGCAAAGCGCCAGTCTTGCCACTTACCTAGTTCTTCACTTCGTGATTCTGGCTTGAAGGTCCCTGGCGTCTTAATATGCTTGTTGAACCCTGCACTCTTTTGGCCTTCTACAATCGACTGCAGTGCTTCGACTAGTGGTTGAATGTCCACCATGGCTGGATTGCCTCAACCAGTACCCCAAGGACTTTAGGGGCCAATCCCAAACACTTCAAGGGTCTCCGGACCTTCGTGGGCCTACCACGCAATCTCCGCTACCATGAAAACGGGCACTCACCTTATTTTCCACTCATGAATTGAGCCTCAGTGTATCAGTCCAGCAAACACGTTTTGTGCTGTGTCATCCTTGTCATGGGGCCATGCTATGTTCCTGTATGACCACAGCTGTATGTCCCACCAAGTGACTCTAACACATTCCGTAATCCACATGATCAGAGAGGTGACATCTGAAATTGAGGGTTTTGAATCTATGTTGGAAGCATCATGATTGTTAGAGCCTCAAGAGATCAGAGAATTACGGATGGATTCCACTTCTTGTTGTATATGCGCAACTTGCTAGTTGAAGACCAAGTATCTTCAACCTCATCAGAATGTTACAAAGTGAACCATATCTTGCAGAGCGACTGATGATTTGAACGCGGCGCATTGATTCAACCTGGCAGGAAACATGTGTCAATTAATACTTGTTTCAAATTGTGCAAAAGGGGCCATCTTAAAGATCAATGCCCAACGGCCCTTGTGGGAAGAAGGGTCATTCGATGAAAAATTTTTGGGAAAAGTTTCCAAGCTCTGCTAGGAAGGGGAGAGGTTGAGCAAATAGGTGATGAAGATGAAACTGATAAAGATGGGAAGGAACCCCGACCCCCTAGAAGAGCAATCTGGCGCTGACTTAGATTCATGTTTCAAATTCAAGTTCTAAGGGTGGCAACAATTCTCGAACGGTAAGTCCTGTACGCAACACCGTGTAAATGCATTCAAGTTGTGGAATTTGGATATCCTAACAGGGGATGGGTCTTGGACAGTGGCATGTTGCAAGACTGTTTGAAGGGCAAAATCAGATGTTCTCTTCTGAAGCGAATGGGTAATAACATCTTACCTACTGGTGTAAGCAAAGTAGGACAGATCATTGTTGGTTTTTTTGCTTTTAATGTCCGTCTCATGTTTTTTAGTAAACGATTGAAAAATTGTTTTGCATGATGTCACGGAAAAAAATATATTCAGATTGGTTGTGTCAAGTCAAGATCAAAAATGATGAAGAAAAATATGAAAAATTGTTTTGTTACACGCCTTGTATCAGTCTATGAACGAAGATGTACAATGGTGGCGTTGTTTCAGCCTATGAAAAAGATTTACAATGGCGTCATGGTCTCGGTACGGGTCAATGAAAAAAGTGATGATTCGCTTTCAAGCAACTACACGAACGTGAGACAGACAAAAGAGGCGAAAAGTTGAAAAAACTGCGACAACTCCAAAACAAACAAGACCCACAAAAAGCACGTCGTTCATTCTTGTTGATTCGGCATGCCTCGAATACGTCATCCTGTCAAACATGAACGAAAGGAGTGAAATTTGTTCCTGCAGTTCATAGGTCTTTCAGGTTTGCTTCCCTTCAAGGTCCTATCTGTTCTGGTCATACTTTTGACCCTTCAACACCACTCCTGGATCTTGGCGTGTGACTGCAATCTCAGTCATGGTGAAAAACAACAGCTTTGGTTATCTGGTCGACAAGACCTTCGACAGAGATCACAATTCTGAGCAAGGGCCAGCATGGAAGGCGCTTGTTCAAGTCATTAAATTCATTTTTGGCCTCATAAGCCTTTTGACTGCCAAGTTGTCTACATCGAAGACCAGCATTTGTGTTTCTTTTTGACTCAAGGTGTGCTTTGATTATGTGACCACCTTTATTGGTAGAATCAAGTTGAGAAAACTGCAAAAGGAGATCAAATTCACTGCAGTCTGCCAAAATCAGTTACACTTCTACCATTTACAACCCCACAAATTGCCGAAAGTTAAAAAAGAGGCGGAATGCTTCAAGAGTTGCAAAAAGTTCTGCTCTTAGAATGTTCTGGCCCCCTTGAAAGTCTTGGAACATCGAGGAGTTGCAGCGTATCTGGTGTGCTACCTTGGCAAAGTTCATGTGTTTCTTCTTTCTGAGGTGCAAAGATTGATAACAAATGCTGCAGGCTGTTTTTCCCCACCTGTCAGGTGAGGGTTGTTAGATTTTATGTCACTCTCCTCCTCGTCCTTCTTCTCCTTCTCCTCCTTCTTCTCCTCGTCGTCCTGCGATTCTGTGAGTTCAATGTTCCGCGCCGGACCTCAACCGCGATGGTGTGAGTTCAGTGTTCCGCGCCGGACCTAAACTGCGATGGTGTGAGTTCAGTATAGTTCAGTGTTCCGCGCCGGACCTCAAACCCGATGTATGAGTTCAGTGTTCCCCGCCGGACCTCAACCGCGATCCTGTGACCAGTGTTCCGGGCCGGACCTCAACCGCGATCCTGTGAGTTCAGCGTTCCGCGCCCGGACCCCAACCGTGATCCTGTGAGTTCAGTGTTCCGCGCCAGACCTCACCCGCGATCATGTGAGGAGATTTGTCAGAAAGAATGTCAGAAGATATGTCAGAACGTATGTCAGAAGAAATGTCAGAAAGAATGTCAGAAGATATGTCAGAAAGAATGTCAGAAGATATGTCAGAAAGAATGTCAGAAGATATGTCCGAAATAATGTCAGAAGACATGTCAGAGAGAATGTCAGAAGATATCTCAGAAAGAATGTCAGAAAGAATGTCAGAAGATAATGTCAGAAGAAATGTCAGAAAGAT